>BQKZ01000760.1:0-14943 GCA_036244855.1 Temnopleurus reevesii
TATTAAATCACTTTATGTAAAGATGCTGTAGAAAACTGGAATGTGCAAAATAAAAGCAAATATATTGGGTCTGCATCGCAGACTATTTACTTGTCATACAGGTCTAGTCCATCAAAATAGTCATAGGAACTACTGATTACTATGTATCGGGCAACTTTTGACCAATCGGAGGCGAATATTCATACGGCATTCCCCAATACGCTAGTCTATGAATTCAGCCACCAGTTACTTATGCTTGAATGAGTACTCTCACAAAAGCATAGAAGCTGTCCTGGAGAGGGCTTTAATGTGTTGTGTATCATGAGGTGTGGGCGGTTGTGAGAAAACAAATTCCTTACAGCATCTTTATCGAAGGGACGGAGTCGCAAGTTTAATATCATTACATAATGCTTCATTCTTAAAACTTCTTACGGAACCTGAAGTTATTACTTAATTTGGAAGAGAAATCCATAGTCTGACAGCTCTTGGGAAGAAGCTATATAAATGGTAACCTATTCTTGAGTATAGTTGTTGGTATGACTGGCAGTGTTTCTTGGTGAATATGATACTGCGTTTGCGCTGAATTTCATTCGTCATTCTGATTATAACCAGACCACAGTGTATCTTATAATAATTTCCATGATCAGATTCTTTTTCTTTTTGGAGCATATCCTAATTTTGATCCCCATAAGTATGTCTGTGCAAAAAAAGACGCTTTTGTCCAACGTGCCACGATTATCATAAATAGATTAGAATCCCTCTGAAAACAATGATAAACATGCCCGCTAATAATGATCCCGTCCCAATACAACCACAAAAGAGTTTTTGTGAAACAGTGCGCATGTGCGTTAATTTCTATTGTGACGTAACAAAGGTTGCGCGCATTATGTTTACAGCGCGTGCGCGAACAGTCTCTATAGAAACAGCAGTACAGATGCAATTTGAAGATCGAAAAAGGAAACATTTTTTTTTAATTGAACAAGGCAAAATAACCGACAAAATACTCATGATTGGAAACTAAAATTGGAGATTAACTGGTTGGAATAATCAAAAACACGTGCTGAAGATGGCATGCCAACAATATTGGATGTTGGTGGCCTTAACTCTGTTGGTAGCTCTTACAGGTAAGAAATAAGAAAACCCTATTTCATACTTATTTACGCCCATGGCCTGAGGAGTTGAACGAAGTTTTGTGCCGCGGGGCTTGCCGGTGTGGGAGGCTCGTGCGTCCCGCTCAGCCGCGCGGTTTTGTGCTGGGTTGGGATAGCCTTGTCAATTGGCCATTAAAAAGCAAGTAGCAAAACAAAAAAAATAATAAAAATAGATATGAGTTTGCTTAAATTTCCAATAGGTGACGTCATGGATATTTGCATTTTGTCATATTTTCTAACTAAATGAGTTTAGAAATAGATTAAGGGGGGGGGGGGGTGTCGTTGTCGGGTCCGGACGCTTGCTTTTTAAATTTTTAAATTTAAGTTCCAATACCAAAGTGGCAAGATTTCCTGTTGAATGCCAACGCTTATGTAGCCTATATTTTTTTTCTTTGTCATTGCTCATGTGTTGAATTGAATCAAATTGAATCAAATTGAATTGAATTGAATTGAATTGTTTGTTAAACTTTGTCAACTCGGCCCTCCAGCCGCGATGGAATTGGAAATATTCTTTAAAGTTTAATTAAGGTCTTAAGGAACCATATTGTCTTATTGAATGAGAAGTATTGAGTAACGTTTGTCGTTAACTTTGTCTTTGTCTTTGGAATATATTGTATCCCAGTTCTAACTTGTCAACAACATTTTTGAGAATAATACTAGCGAAACAATTTATCATTCGGCCCTAAAAATTCTAAAAATAGAACTCCCTGTTCTGAACCAGTCCGGAAACCGAAATAAACTTGGTCTTGGGGTGATTTTGTCTCGATGAATGATGTTGTGACTGCATGGTGACTGGAGTTAGGTTAGTGATCTTTATCTTTATCTGTTTGTCTGACATTGACACTTGACAGTTGACTGTTGAGCTAGGCCTAACTTTTTTAGGCTGTTTGTCATACACACTGTGTCGTTACTTAGGGCCTAGGCTATGTAAACTACCTAGGTCTATGGCCCAAGTTGAAGATATCTAGAATGCAGAAATTAAGCATGTTTGGCGTACTAGCCTCGCCTTAATTAGACACAGACTCAGACTCAGAGGCTATCATCACCATCTATTCTTCCTTCTATTTTTTCTCTCTTCTTCTTCGTCTTCCGATTTGGCCAAAAATCATTGTTTCATTGGCTTGCCTAAAACTTGTTCGCCTAAGGCTAAAACTTTAAAGATAAAATTGTTATAAAGTACCAAAATGTCTTTTTCCTTTTTCTTTTTTTTTATTTTTTATTTTAGTGGGGCAATGATTTTATGACAAATGTTGCTATGCCTTTGAATCCAGCTGTATTTATCAGTGATTAATGTAAACTTGTCTATATCAATTACATTTCTTTTCTTTTCTTTTCTTTGCTCTTAGGATGTTGGGGAGATGAAGGTAAGAATGAATTATTGTCAGCTCTATTTCATCCTAAAGTTCTTTCTTATTTTAGAATAGACTCATTTTCCCTGTCCAGTTTTTTTAAACAAAAGTTATAGGCAAATGCTCTCCCCCATTCCACAAATATTTTGTTATGCATGTATCATGTCTTTAATTTGAATAAAAATTGATACTCACTCTAATTAAACAAAGAATTAGATCTGAGTTATGATTTACACGAAGAATGATGACCATTTGGTCAAGAGTGTCGAAAAAAATCATGAGAGAAAGAGACAAAAAATATATCAGTCATCAATATAATTTGTATCTTCTCCTGTTTATTTCCTCTTCCTTTCCAAACAGACGTTACGGGAGGTATGTACAATGCGTCTATTCAGATCATTACTAAAGTCGAGTAGTACCATAAAGACCTTAGTCTTAGACCTACATTTACAGTATTTGTTCCATGTTAAAACAAATAATATCAATAATTATGTTAATGTTGATGTCCGTAATCTCATTTATTCATTAAATCATTGCTAAACACTCTTTCACATAGTCTACTACCTGGCCGATTTTGTTTACTGCTTAAATTACGGATTGAATTGATTTTAATGATATCATACACGGTACTTGTCGTGTGGTGTACATCTGAATCAAATTCGTTCATCAATCGTATGGCATGATCGATTTGAAAATCTGTGCATTGGTTTTATGAATAGAGATGCATGTATACCGTAATTAAATTTGTTCAAAGCATATTTGTCAAAAACTGTATGGCAATGAAAACAATTATTAATCAATCAATGACAAAATGCACCCCGTGTATACACTCGCTTTAAATAGATAACACACCTTCCTTTTCTTTTCTTTATTGTTTTCTGTCTTTTTTTTGCGCCACAGGACCACTCACTACTGTGGGTAAGAATAAAATTTCATTTTTAACATGTACCCTCGAGAACAATACACTCGTTTTAATTTAGTTAAAGCGAGTTGTACAATATGAAGACATTCACTTTATTTCGAGGGAGTCTTGTGCCAAACGAATTATTCAATCACCAGATCACGTTAAATATTACTATTTGACTGCTGCTTTTGCTAATACGACTATCACTACAAAATATATAATTACTTTATATTAACTAAAAAATTGTTGCTACTGTAGTATATTGATTATTTCAAAGATTGTTATTTTCTGAAGAGTATATTTTAGGAACGAAAGTTCATTTATGGTTTCTACCTCATTAAAGTCATATCGAATTACGATAAAGGGACGAAGAAGAAGGTATTTTGGTGACGAAAAGTTAGAGAATATTTCAATCGTGTAGCATGGTATGTTGTATTTATTTACTAGTTACATGAGTAATTGTAATTATATTCATTATCTTTCCTCACAGTGGTCACAGAAGAAGGTGAGCACCCTTTGATACAATTATATGATAAACTAGATGGTTTGAAATTATTTAAACAGATAAGCTTGTGTTGTGACCAGATGACATTCAAACATAATTATTCAACAAGAGTGAATTAGATTTACCATGGCACAATCATGACAATGGTCCTTTACGTCATATACAGTATGAATTACATCATTGCATCTAAATCGAACTTCACTTGATTCTACACAACCCTCTTTAAAAACAGAGTTGAATAGGTTTGGAAAACTTAGATTTGTCATGGAATGATGGCCCTTAACGTCATATATTGAAATGTACGAATACTTCGTTGCATCTAGCTAGACCACTTTCCTAACATGCCTAATGTAATCAAATTTGTTCATGTTGCTCGAAGACGAACTATTCAGTTATTAACATATGGTGAGAAAGAAGCATACATAGAATTTGACTGTACAACGAAAGTATAAAATCAAGTATTCAATTAAACTCCACTTCATTAATAAATCCACTTAGTTGTTAAACGAATGAGTATCCATTCATGTTTTCACTTTTATCGCAATTGTTATCCCATTTGTTATCTTTCCTCACAGTGGTCACCGATGTAATAGAAGGTAAGTTCACTTTGTGACATTTTATGATAAACCAAATGGTTGAAATGAAGTTCTCTAAACAGACAAGCTTTTGAATGTACATGAGATGGCACTCAAACATGATTATTCAAACAAAGATGAATATTAGATTTGCCATGGTACAATAGCCCTGTCTGAAAGGTCCAAAGACCTCATCGCATTTAAATTGAACTCATCTAAATGCTACACACTACACATCCCTCTTTGATCAAATAACAAAGTATGTATTTATTACTTTTTGAAATAAATTATTTTCCTGTTTGTAATTGGGTGTAATACATGTCATAATCTTATCTTTTAGTGTTTTTATGCTGTTTGTGAAATAAATGGATGAACTGAACTGAACTGATCTTGTTCTCTATTTTTTTTAGCGACAACTATGGGGGAAGGTAAGGAACTATTGTATTCTCATAACAAGCGTAGTCAATCAAAATAAGGGGGAGGGGGTCTTTCAAATGGAATATGCATGACATATATATACGGTATATAAAGGTTTCGAGTGTTCTTTAAAAAGGTGAATATTCATAATAAAAGCAAATGCTAAATAATAACGCCCCAGAAGAGTTAGTTTATAGCGGAGGAAGGTACGCCTCCATCTATGAAAGCAAAATTTCTGAGAACTTCGCTTTCTATAATTTTAAGACCTCTTCGAATAGTCTAACCTTTAAGCATGTTGATTTATGACCCTTCATAATATCACTTTTATTATATTCCCAACACCGTTCAAACATATCATGAAGATTAAAAAGAAAATGGTACTCAAAATGTTACAATTGTGCTAAGCAATTTCTGTGTCATAACGTCCATTTTAGCCTCCGAAAATACCACCAGAAAATAAAGTGTATTTTATCATGAAAAAAATGTAATCAGAACAAAATGTTTGCTGTATATGTCGATGACGTTCAAATGAATAAATTCCCAAATTCCATGTTGCCAATTTCATAATGATAATTTTGATTTGTAACATATTTTGTATTCATTTACTTTTAACGTTGAATTATGTATTTTGACAGCTCCATGTGCGGCAGATCCATGCACAGAAGCCCATACTCAATGTGTTCCTGACGGGGATAATTACGTATGTGAATGCATTGCTGGATATGCACTAAATGCTAATGCCACATGCTCAGGTATTTCTTTCTTCTTTTTTTATTTCGAATTTCTCTCAGGTAGTGATTATGTAGGAAACTAATTTGTGCGGAGAAAAAGAAGAGAGCAGAGAAAATATGCAATTTTGCGATAACTCGGAGAATATGAAGCAAAGTCACATTTCTAGTTTTACATAGTATTTTCTGCAACTACATCTTCAGGGTAGCTGATGCAATACACAGACTATGTAAAATGGAACAAATCTACTTAAAATTAAAATCGAAAATTGAGCAAAGAAATTGGGGCTCCAATATTCCCTTGTCAGTTTTTTCTCATTCTTTAAATTGATTATAAAATTAAAATCGATAGATGATAATAAATGTTGACATTATTTCATTGTTAAAAACCCAACAATGTAATTGATTCCCTTGGCGAAACGCAAGACAACCGAAAATCACAAATATTTTTTTCTTATTTGTCCTCTTTTCTTCCAGCGGCACAGAGCTTCTCTTCCTCATTTGCAATAACGAGTATTGGTGGTGATGCGGCAGAATGGTCTGAAGAGCTAGCTGACTCCAACTCTGATGAGTTTGCTGCAATGGCATCCAGTGTTTCAGACGCGGTAAGAGAAAAATTAATTATTTCAATTTTTTTTATAGAGAGCTTATTATATACAACAGAAACAGAATGTACATTGATTGGATTTGAACTAAATTGTGAATATATTGTTTTTCTTCTTGCAAATGTCAATTAAATGATAGAGTAATAGATACATTAATAAATGCCGACAACAGTGTAGTACAGTATTTGAGCTATATGGAAACTATCATTCTTGTACAGATATCATTAGTTGTCTTTGAATGTAGCACTGATCATCATCTGTGTGTATTATCATTTCAGATTGACACTATATATTTGGCGAGTTCAGTGTCAGATATCTACCTTGGTTGTATTGTGACTGGTTTCACCAGTGGCTCAGTCATAGCAGACTTCAACGTTTTGTTTGCTAGTCAAGACACTTCAGGCCTTGTGGTGGTTATAAACATGACAGAGGTTACAGAGGCATTCACAACTGCACTTGCTGACGAAGCTGCTCACCTTGATATAGTTGTAGATGAAACAACGATTACTATTACAGGTGAGAAATAGAAAATAAACCATTTCTGCTTGCTGCTCTGTCAAACTCCTCCACACAAATGGGAAACCTTACAGGGCCGCCTTCTTTGTTTGAGAGTGTGGTACACTTGTAAAACTTACAGCCTGCGTCACACTTTTGCGTTTTTAGACATTAAAAACGCTCCCTTGACGGACAGCATACGCATATGAGACGGTGGACTGACGTTCGGCTTGCGCTCAACGGACGTACGACGAGCGTCAGTCCGCCGAGCGTCAGTCCGCCGCTTGACCTGCGTCTTTGTGCGTCAAGGGAGCGTTTTTAACTTTAAAAAATGCCGGGCCGACGCAGACTAAAACGCCAAGGTGTTACGCAAGCTTAAAATGTTGAATGTAATCCTATTTCATGTGTATACCGATTAAGAAAAACAGCCTGTGTACCAAACAACTTTGCTTCCAAAAATGTATTTCCTTCAGAATTTACTACTCTTTTTAAATTGGCAAATTGGCATAAAGGAGAGGGGTGCCTCTATCTCCATGATACAGGCTTTGACATAGAAAAAAACCGCTATGATGAAATTCAATGTCAAACTTTAATGCATGGGCTGAACTTCAAGCATGAGACTGTATACGGAATAGATATGGTCTTGTCATTTAAATCAATTAAATTAAGAATAGACTGGGAGCATGCATGTTCTAGTGGGTTTTTTTTTTAGTGAGAAATGTCAGATTTTCGGCAATCTCCCCGATTCATACAGTGATTTCCTCCACTGGATTGTGTGTTAAAGTGAAGGATCTCCCTGATTTCATGGTAAAATCTTCCTGAAATGTGAATTTTCAGGTTGGTAGCTCTGTAAATACATGTTAATGATGAAGTGGATTCTACTTTCAAAGTTCCAACATTTCTTTTCTCTAGATTTCGACGAGTGTGCATCAGCTGATGATAACTTCTGAGCTGATAATGCCAACTGCACCAACATAGTGGGATCATTCTTCTGTGAATGTCACCCTGGTCTCGTGAATGGTGATGAAAACGACTATGGAAGAGTGTGTGTAGGTATGTATTGATCATTTCATCATCGTTACTAATTACTTTATAGAGGTATTACCACAAAAAAAGTTTCAATTGATCTCGAACCAACAGCAAATCATTCGCAAACTAAAAGAACGGGCATTTAATATTTGGGTCCCCACCCTCATGATCGTATGTCTATTAGATACTGTAGGTCAACCTTTTCTGAACATGTTCATACCCAAACACCGTTTTCGTCAGATAGATATCGAGTTACATAATTGTATCACCGGACCCTCAATGATTTCACTTTATTTAAATACCGTTTCACCTGTACCGTATTGAAATATTAGATTATATTATTGTCAATAACATAGATAAAGAAAGAAATGGGAGAAACGGGATTAAAAAGTATTTTTTGATAATTCACTTGTTACTCTCTGTGGAAAATAACATGCATATAGATAAATCTAGTTTGTATTCTATAATGCTAAGTTGCTAATGAATGATGAAATATCCAGTGAAAATCAATAAACTGTATTCTTTTTTTTTCCTACTTTTCTATCCCCAGAGCCACCACGGAACCGTAAGTATAATTATTCTGAAAATAGATCTTTTAATTTAGGCCCACCAAAATATGATTCCATGTATGTTGTACCGTATGTGGTTTCATAATGTTTATCTCAACATTTTATTTCTCTTGAATTTACTGTCGGGAGACAGGATAACATTTGTTGCGATGTACTTGAAAAAGATGATACATGATTGATCATTGTTTGCAAACTTGCCTTAGCTGTTCCCAATCACGCACGTATTGCGCATTTTTGTGCATTTTGTGTGCTTTTAATATTTGTGGGGATGGCATGTCACATCTCGATTCATGTCAATCAGTTACTGCTGATTCGGCACTGTAGGTATTACCCCGTGTCTTTTGTCAAATGTATGACGAATACAATTATAGTTGAGCAAATGTAGATGTTGTTGAACTAGTGTCCCGAAGTAATTACTTTCCCGCTGAATGTAAATCGTGTGCATTTCGTCCGAAATCATTTTAGAATTGTACAAAATGTCAACCCATCTTGATCGATGTATTCTTAACGATCTATTCATTTGCATTGTAGCTGCCTGTGATTCTAACCCGTGCACACTACCAAATGAAGAGTGTCAACCCGTTGGTCTTACTGGTCACCAATGCTCTTGTATCGAGAGTTATGACTACACACCGTATGGCGACTGTGAACGTAAGTAATTTATTTCAAAAGGAGAAATATTACCAAACCATATTTGTTTATTTTAATCCAATCGATGCTTGCGTGGATATACCTGGGGCAAAAATAATGGTGTAGATTATGACTAAGATTTGAAACTTAGTTTTTTTTTGTTAACATTAACCACATAATAGTCATTGTCTATAAATGCTGTAATTTGATTCGTCCTTTGCATGCTATCTAAACATTTCTGTAAATATCAATAGAAAAAAAATAAACAATTATAAGATTAGATTTGAATTATTAATTAGTGATTATATCGAATTTTTCGAAAATTTTTTCTCATTTTATCATTATCATAACTTAGAATTTATTTACATTACCGAACTTGTAAATCATCGATAAAATGATAATTCATGTTAGTTGATCAAATAATTTGTGCATTCTAAAATTAAGATACATCTGGTACAGGTCATATTCTTATTCTGTCGTATGAGTATGTTGTATTTCATGACAAGTTTATTATTCTTATTACCTGCAACACTGAGAGTAAAAGATAAAGATTATTAACGTTTTCTTTTTCTTCTCTCTTTTAATCCACTTCAGCAATGGGTAAGTTTACACTCATCTTAACGTTTTTTACTTCATTATTAATGATCAGGAAAATATTTGATTAAAAAAAGGCTACGTTTACACGAAAATCAGAACATAACCTCAAATCATGGATACGCTATATAATTGATTTAAAATGGTAGTGTGTATTATTTCCCGATTTGCATTCAAAAGCAACTATTAGTCTTAAGTTAATGGCAAATTTAATAAATATAATTTGTATGATTTTGTCACAAAACTCTAAATAACTCAGAATAAACATTAAACGTAACATTATTTGAAAATTCTTATCACAAAGCTAACCGAGGAACATAATCAAATAGGGTTAAATTGAATATCGTCTGCAGGCCATGATGGTTATTGCTTCTATGTAACATGTTTGAGGATTTCCGTGTAATAATTCAGAACAAGCATTACACATCATTTGAAACTTTCAAACATGATCAAATAAAAAGAAATTGACTATTTCGTATTTGAATGTTTATCAAGTAGCAGGTGTCGTCTGCAGTCCATGATGGTAATTGCTTGTATTTCTGATTTTTTTTTTAATTTCAGCCCGTTCCACGACATTCAGATGTTACCACTGTCAAGATTCATTCGATAATGTCAAATGCAACGGTCTAATGGTAAGTCTGTGCCATTGCCTATTTATGATTTGTGCCATGTAATCTAGATATAATTTCTAGATTTTCTAGATGGGCCCGATTGTATAGAAAGTGGCGTTAAACGCAACTCAAAACGTAAGTCCTAAATACGCTCTCCTGATTGGTTGAAAATAGAGTTGTGATAATTTTGAACGCAACTTTTTATGCAGAAGGGCCCAGAAGGACAAATCTATTTATAATGTAATTAAAATCTACTTTTCATAAAATGTTTCTTTAAAAATATTCTAAAAATGTTTAAAAAGTCTATGAATTAAATTGAGTTTTGGTAACTTTTAATCCAATGAAATATCGATTTTTAATGCAAGCTGTTGATTAAAGATAATTTTTTATTCAAAATACATGCTAAAAATCGATCCAGATGAAATGAAATCAATTAGTAATCAATTTAAATTGATTTAAAAATGTTGATCCAATCCACACATTAAAAACCTTTTATCTTTCTTTTTCAGACTTCTCCTCTAAGATAATCAAAATAATTATGTTACTTTTTAATTGTTTGAAAATAGATAGTATATATACAAGCCTAGCTCACAGCTTTGCATTTTTAGCAAACGTCTGTGAAACGTGACGGTGTGGAAGAAAAACACTTACTTCATGCTAACGCGTGCGAACGTCGATTCCCTGACGAATGCCTCCTGTATCGGTCAAGCGTATTTCCTCCATTTTCTGCGTTCACGGGGCGTCATAAACAATACAGACATTGAATATAAACGCCTGTACCCTTTAAAATAAACTCTAGATAAAACGCTAGGAATACATGTCGTACATGGATTTTGTTTTTTTATTCATATCAATTCATATCTAGTCCTCAGGTCTCCTATAAATGTCGTTGTCAAATTCCTCACTCAAATCTTGATAGCCAAATCGCTAAATGTATAAAGTATGCTGTCATATCAGCAAATCATATCACATGATAATAATACGCGCCAAATGGTAGCTATGTTATTGCCAGGTAATAATGAGCAAAGCTCTAAGAAACACTTCGGATCAGTCGCTACATAAATGTTGTATACTATTATATCACATTGTGGGTACCCAAAACATCATCAGGGGGTTGTTTCATCAAGAATTGTCGCTGCGACAAGGTGTCATTTTCCGACAGTTCCCATAGCAACTGTCAGCGATAGTGCTTTTCATCCAATCACAATCAAGGAATTTGTCAGCGCTGACAAATTGTCTATGCGACAAATCTTGATGAAACACCCACGTAGTAAGCAAAGTGGGGCCTGTAAAAGAGATACGATTAATTACTGGAAAATAAGTCATATCTTGATGATTTATGTTTTCCCATAGACTTACGATTGGTATTTATCGTAAGTTTAATTGCATATTTTATGTAACAGGCTCATGGATTGACATCTTAGCTAAATTCACCTTGGTCGAGTGCAGCACAACGTGGGTAAACTTCTTACGGAATGAAATTAGCACCATGGATGGGATTCGAACCACCGACGTGTTCAAAGTTGATAGTAATAACCACTACACCACGATGCTTCCTCGATATGGAAATCAAAATAGTGTTGTGTTAATATTTTGTATTTTTTTTTCTAGGCGTCTCTGTTGAAAACTTTGTCTTACATTCGTAGGAAATGCTTTTTTAGAATAACGCCAATCTTTTGGTTTATCCTTATGCAGGAATCAGAAAATGGCACTGCAGAATCGTGTCCCAACCCAACTGACACATGTTACACCAATGTACAAATGAACCCGGAAGGAGATGGCTTCATGATTAGGAAAGGCTGTATGGATATGGTAAGATACGAGGAATTTCATTCTATTTTATACGTTAACATAATATGTTGGTACGGGATATCTTTTCTGTTTTAGAACTTGGCAATTGACTAATCGCAGTTCTCCAGAAATAACTCGGCATAAAGTGATTCTTCATTGACCGATATAATTTTTATGATATGTAGCCTATAGTGTATGAATATAACATATAGAGAACGAACTCATGCATCAAAGCTAACCTTGTTAATGATCAGTTTGCTCAGTAAACTATCAATATCTTTGCAACCTTGGAATTTGGATTGTCGGTTTAACTTCATTTTGGCAACCTGTAACATTATTGAAACAATTCTTGCCCTATCCTAACACAAAATCATTCATTGACTGTAACATTATCAAATATATTTATTAGTGTCATTCCTACATCCTGATGAACTCATATTGGTGTCACCCCCATCAATAAAACCAATATCTAATTATGTTTTTCTTTTCTTTCAATGTTCACAGGAGGAGTGCTATGATCGTTTGTACAGCTTTGAAGCTGACCCTGAAAAGGCTTCATGTTTTGAGTACATCTTCCCTTACGGTCGTGACACCCCACCTGGCCCAGGAGTGGAATGCCATTACTGCTGCAGTGAATATTTCCCTCTTGATCTGTGCAACTATGACAGTATTCATTTCATCTATGGTTTGCCACGAATCAACAGCTGGGATCCACGGATGAACTGGGATTTCACCATGAACTACGTGACGGAAGCACCAGAGAGTGCTGCACAGCGCCATCTACCGTTCTGTGGACTCCTAAGCGTACTAGTCACCACAATACTCGCCCTCATGTTTCATTAACACAAACCTTTGAACTGGGGGATAACAAAATATCAGAAGTGATCAGTAGTGATACGAACGAAAGGAAAATACAAAAGTAATGATGGAGCTATTTCACAAGATTTAAGTGATAAGAACGAACGAAAAATACAATACCAATAATAGAGCTATCTCACATTTTATGAAAAAGAAGTAAGATCAATGTCCAAAATAAAGAATTGATGACATGCATACTTTCACACTAATCTCCAATAGCTTCTAAGTTATGCCAACATATTGAAAGCCATGGCTACCAGTAAATCGATACAATTTGATACGAGTTCAAGTTTGAAATTATGAAGAGCAGGCGCTTTAAAACCATTTTATTTTGTTGTTGTTGATGACTTCCTTAAAAAACAATCTAGATTAATTTGTTAATCTAAACTGAATCAAACAAATTGATTACATGCAGTTTCTTATGAATACAAAATGAAATGATAAGAGGTTAATGATTGACAGAGAACTACCTGGTTGCATGAAGCGATGGGCCGATGAAATTATAATAAGAAATGAATTTTGAAATGAGTATTTAATTGAATTAATCTGAATTTATAAAAATACATTTACGTATCCGTTGACCATAATTGTCTAAACCTCAGGTTTGAAATATTGCATATTTATTTTCATTTATTTATTCATTTATTTATTCTTGAAAAAGCTTACTAATGTTTGTGTTGTTGGGTAAAAAAGAAACGTGTGTTTACAAAAAAAAAAAAAAAAATCGATGTTTATGCAATAATGGTTCCTATTATTTCCAAACTATGATTTATGTATGTTTTTATTTGTGATGTCAAATTCATGTGCACTTGTCAGTCTTTTTTTTAAATTTATGTTATTTTTATGATTTCCCTTTATTTATTCCTCGAAAAAGTTACATGCGGAACCATTGTGAATGCATTGATAACGTTTATTTGAAAATTGATTAAAAGTGAAACAAAGTTTTTCAAATATCAGAACAACATAATTCACTGTCATGATTTGTTTACTTAGTATTACTATTTTTATCGGATTCATTATAATACATCGTCAGGCATAAAGTCTATTCATGTACATCCATCCCGCGGCCTGTAGCATAAAATATGCAATTGTCATAAAATATGCAATCAAAATTTTGATAAATATTAATCGTAAGTCTATGACAAAATATGTGTCATAACGTTAAGAAAGACTATACATTGAAAATTAATCGCGACTCTATGGTGCACGTTTTGCCATGGACTTACCATCAATATTTATTTATCATAAGTTTATTTGCATCATTTAAGTTCATACGGTATTAAACTAGAATTCCTTGGAATATGAGGTATGGGAAAAATAGTTTAAGTCCAGATGCCTTTCTATCATAGTAGCTAGGTTTTACTGCATCATTAGAGGAAATTTTCAGTTATTTCGATGATGAAATATTCGAATGCAAAATTAAATCGGGGAGGAGGAAGGGACAGAACGAGCGGTAGACAAATTATCGTTACCCTTATTACTGATATGCCACTTTCATCTAGTCGGATCATATATTATTACAATTTGACAATAACACATGGTATAAACAGGACATTTCAGTGTAAATGTTTTGATACAACCGCTGTGAAACGGCAGATTCGCCATTCCCAACATTGACATTTAATCCACCAACGTTATTGCCTTGAAAAACACATGGCATATTAATGAAACAATGCTTTTGAAAATATGCGATCGCTAGTACATGTTGAAATATGAATAAGTGTGTGAGAACATTACCATCTGGTGCGCGTGAAGCTGATAAATTACGAAGTCCGTTTTATTTAGCTGTGTGAGAAGAAAGAGGGAGAGAGAGATAAAGACAGAGATAGACAATGATAGAGGGAGAACGAGAGAGAGAATGGGTAGATAGAGGGACGGTATGCAAAGAAAATCAATGAGAAATATCCATACATTCGGAAAGGAACATGATTAAAAAATAAAAAACAAACAATGTTGATATAAGCATTATATTAGCCATTGTAATGATTGAATAATATCGGGAGATATACTTAAAGGGGCATTCAAGCTAAGAGGGAGTGATGAAACGGGCACTAAGGACCGTCTTCGAGCGGGGAGGGAGGGGACTTTGTGTTACAAGTTTGCACATTCCCATAGGATGTGGTGTTGCAGCCTGTCGTCCCCCCCCCACCCCC
>BQKZ01000760.1:36239-64983 GCA_036244855.1 Temnopleurus reevesii
GCTATAAGACCTCGAAATCATATCCATCGACAGATGTGCATTAGTCATAGTGCATCTTTCATCACAATTATTAAATCAGGAGAAGTGAGTAACATAATGAATACGGAGGTCAGTTTGCTATTTTGCAATTCCATCTCAAATTAAGCATTCGTACGACCGCATGGACACGGCTTGTGTATGCATCCTTAGGACCCGGTCACAAAGAGGCCGGGAAGCAACACGATTCAACACGACTATTTGTTGATTCACACTTGCCTGCCTAAGAACAAAGAGTCGTGTTGAATCATGTTGCTTACGGGGCTCTATGTGACTGGGGTTTTAATGAATCTCGAGGTCTTCAAACCAACACAACTTGAATGACCACCTCGCTAACCTACCTTTCAATGGAAGGTCATTTTGCCGTTGTGTAATTTCTATCAAAGATGACCATTCATTCCTCAGTGTGTATTATCTCCTGCATAGCCTATATACTGATATAGAATATAATACTGTATTTTTACTAGTATAGTGTGGCATAACTATGTATTGGGCGTCAAGTGTGGTCCCTTTATGTTTTGGTCGATTACTGTCCATTTTCACGCCTGTTACCTGTAACTTAAACGAAGCTTCCAATCAATCGCAAACTTTAGTACATGATTTCCCATAGACTTGCGATCGATATCAATCGTAGGATCGTAGGGTCATCATTGTAAGCATAGTTCTCTTTGAAGATCTATATTCATCCATATTGAAGGGAAACATACTCGACCTATAAATATTCACTGTAAGTATGAGATAGACGGAATGGGAAAAAGACAACAACTTCTATTGAACTGAGCTAGATGCACACGAAGCAAATTTCCTTCCCTCCTATTTAGATGGGAAAATGTTGAACAGGTATTGCACTTATTTAGTGAATAAAATGGGAAGGTGTTTTCCTTTGTGATCGTGAAGCGGTTTGAATATGCTTACTTTGTCCAAATTCTGTGTCCCTTCTACTCACAGTAATTAATAGACCTTTAGGATAATATGTTAATATCTACGGTAGATAGTAGAGATGTGAGAAACAATAATAATAATACACAACATTTGTATAGCGCTTAATACGAAGTGCTTCTAAGTGCTCTGTGCATTATTACCCAGCTATAGCATGGCTACCATTCGGCGCTCACTGCATTCAAGGAATACATACCTACCAGGTACCCATTCACCTCACCTGGGTTGAGTGCAGCACAATGCGGATAAGTTTTTTTCTGAAGGAAAATTTATGCCATGGGTGGGATTTGAACCTACGACACTCGGGTTGAAAGGCGAGAGTTGGAACCACCACACCATGACGCCTCCTAAGAAACAAGTTTAGGAGCCTATAACATGAAATAGATAAACAATCGATTTGCGATCATTGCAAATTTTACTACATGTTTTGTAATATACTTGCCATAGATATTGATAGTAAACTTAGGGGGTGTTGTTCATTGTTCGAAAGTTGCAGTTGATTGGAACGCTCCAATAAAAATCATTGTTTCATGCGCGTCTTGTTAAATGCGCATACCATGCGCGAATGAAAATGTGCTTAGTTGCAGTTGATTTGCAGTTGATTTTGAACAACACCCCCTATGCCTGATTTGAAAATAATTATGTTAATGGAACATTCAATAGTAAAAATGGAAATTAAGATTGAAGAGAAAAATAAGAGGCACAAATGTTTAGAAAAGAGCAACATGAATTCGTGTTAAATCGTCATGTTGGCCTGTTCCCGTCTCTTGTTGTTTGTTTGTTTCTTAACGGAACTTGAGTATAGAGGGTGGTATGCTNGCCATCACTTGGCGGCCATTTTGAATGACGTCACATATCTTAAAATGCTCAATGCTGACAGCGTGTCAGCAATCGGATTCTTCAAACTGAATGCTTTTTCCATCAAAATCCGTTGAAAAATCTACTATAGACACCTTGTGCAAAGTATACCCGGATGACGGCCGGACTATGAGATAGACGGAGTGGGACAAAGTGAAAAACTTCTATTGAATCAAGCTAGATGCACACGAAGCAAATTTCCCTCCCTCTTATTTAGAGGCAAATTGTTGAACAGGTATTGCACTTATTCAGTGAATAAAAGGGAAGGTGTTTCCTTTGTGATAATGAAACGGTTTGAATTTGGTTACTTTGTCCAAATTCTGTGTCCCTTCTACTCACAGTAAGTAATAGACCTTTAGGATAATGTGTTAATATCTACGGTAGATAGTAGAGATGCGAGAAATATTAATTATAATACACAACATTTATAGCGCTTAATACGAAGGGCTTCTAAGCGCTCTGTGCATTATTGTCCGGCTATAGCATGGCTACCATTCAGCGCTCACTGCATTCAAGGAATTTCTTCCTACCGGTACCCATTCACCTCACCTGGGTTGAGTGCAGCACAATGCGGATAAATTTCTTTCTGAAAGAAATCGATGCCATGGGTGGGATTCGAACCTACGACCATCGGGTTGAAAGGCGAGAGTCGGAACCACCACACCACAACACCTCCAAATAAACAAGTTTAGGAGCCTATAACATAAGATAGATTAACAATCGATTATGCAATCATTGCAAATTTTAATACATGGTTTTCAATATACTTCCCATAGATATTAAATAGTAAACTATTGGAACAATTTATGTTACTGGAACATTCAATAATAAAAAAATAGAAATTAAGATTGAAGAGAAAAAATAAAAGGCACAAAGGCTTAGCAACAGGAATTCGGGTAAAATCGTCATGTTGGCCTGTTCCCATCCCTTTCTGTTTGTTTGTTTGTTTAGGTAGGTAGGTCTAGGATATGATGGCGCTCTTTAATCTCTGCAGATTATACGCGCCAGACACCTTTGTAAGTTTCGGCTTTGGCTAAAATGAAAGCCCGTCCGTCTGATATCCATGAATTTGACAAATTAAATGCATTAATTAGCCATGATAAAAGTACCACCACCACATGTTAATAAGCGCGTAATAGCAACAGCAATTTATATCAAAATCGGATACTTATCATTAACATTTTTATGCAGAAAAAATGGTTGTCTCAGATTGAGATACAAACAACTGCGCCGTAGCAGATGAAAATTTATCATGGAAAGGCTAAAAGGACTTGTATCTAAATTTCCTCTATTATACACAGCCACTTGTTCGATAGTACGAATTATTTAAAACGTTTTGTAGCATGTATGAACATCAGTAACTCTCGCGTATAACTTAATTGGATCTGTTAACAACTGCTTCATACTAGGATGTTGTAATTTTATATTTTGGAACAAGATATTTCTCTGCCTAACATAGCTAGAACAATGTAAGATAAAATGTTCAATTGTTTCAAGTACCTTACAAACTGGGCAGAGACCAGATTCATGCTGGTTGATCACAAAGAGACAATAATTTAGTTTGCATTTGTTTGTTTCTTAACGGGACTTGAGTATAGAGGGTGGTATGCTTATTCAATAAGCATAGAGAGCACCATGATCAGGATGATGGAAACTCAAAATGACCTTATCTAGGAACCACGCATCGCTGATTATACATGCATTACTCCATAACGATCTGATCAGACATCTGCAGTTCTAATTATTTCCCTCCCTTTCCACATATCAACGGGGAGAAGAGAAATGGGTGTATAATGATATAATCATCATTAGCATCATCCTAGCCCCAGGACGGCTTTTCCAAGTTCCCATTTTCTTCGGTCAATTATGAAAAGCTTATCGAAATAAGGGTGTGGTTAGGAGTGAGATAATGCCATCAGGATACTGCAAGTGTATGGTGCACGAATGTATTTCCATGAGTAAATCAATATTGGTCTACAAGATTAAAAAAGAGAAATTGGGATGACATTTCAGTTGTTCTTTGCGATACTTTGTAAAGCTGAACAAGCGTCAGGTGGAGAGTTAAAATGGTGCTTTCCCGAAATGGTGAATTTTAAAGATATGCTCTGGGTAGTGAATAAGTATACTGTTTTCCGGCTTGACGAATTACTTTCGGAGATGATAATTCTTGAACTAAAACATAATATATAGACATTGCTTCATTTTGTATTTGTTCTTATAATTGTTGTTGTTGAAAATCTCGGGGCAGGATGGAATCAGTCTATACTCACTCATAGTTGCAAAAGTTGTTTAATCAAATATGCAATGAATCCACCAATTCGTAACAAAATGACCGCTAAACCTGACTAAAAACACTTGCTTCAACACCTTTCAAACGTCGTGGTTTCGTTCGTGCAATCTGCACCCCTATTCGTGTTAACCCATTAATAACTGAATTATGTATCTCTCATAGACTTTGTGAAGGGACTACCCAGTTTCAGTAGTCAATGGGTTAATACATATCTGTACCCAATAGGACAATAACCCGTGCTGTTTATCTTACACAGCATGAAAGGGAATCCACCCTCTCATCCCCAAACTATTGAATAATTTATCGGTAAGAAGAGGAAAGGGTACGTGATTAGAATAAATCTGGGAATGAATCTGGTTTGTGGGATGGAGGAGGTTGTCAAGGGGATGAGAGAAACCAAACAAAATGAGACGAGGTGGGATCAGTGACAGTATATACGTGTCAAAGAAGAGATTTGTGACATAGTCACACAGTCCTACTATTAGACCGCGGGCATGGACTCAATTCAGTTTATTTCAGTAATCAGTTTATTTTTTCATTTCTGATTACAAGTTTAGGTCATTCAAGATGCCCCTAAAATATTGTGAACGAGGAAAAACCAAACGAACAAACCGAAAATTTAAGCCAAGTTTGAATACCCGTTCAAAAGTTAGGAATTTTCAAAATTTCGATGACGTAATTTGATGAGTATGTTGGGGACGCAATGGTAGGAAAAGCAGAAGAACGGGAATTATAAAAAAAAAAGAGAAGAAAAAAGAAGAAGAAAACAGAGAAGAAGAAGAAGAGGAAGAGGAAGAAGGAGGAGGAGGGGAAAAAGAACAAGAACAACAACAACAACAACAACAGCAACAACAACAATAAGAAGAAACGACAGTAAAGAGACGAAGAATAAAGGAACATACATGGCACATCATATAGCAAAAAGACATGGTCCTGAAATTTCAACATTTCAACAAATTCTGACATGTCTATTGTCCCCAGTTGAAGCTTGATTTACAGACCACCTGCTCATCTCCCATGCCCGGATGTAAATGGTCTGATGTAGAGGATAAAAGCCGGGAGAGGTATAGCACATTAACTTCACGGTGCTCAGGGAAATATACTATCGATCGGTCATTTATTATGGGCTCTCAATACTGTGCATCCTGAGAAACAGGGTGCTTGCTCCAGCCAGCTCGTCTCATGGACTTACCCAGACATGTTTTATTTCGTCCGTGTTTTTACGAAGTGACGGGAGCCAGAGGGTATTGTTACATGAAATGAGTGACAAATCAATAGGCGGGTTTACTAATATATTCAAATTTATGTGCGTTTGACGTAGTTACGTGGAATTCCATAGACCGGTTGATAACCATAAGACTACAATAATTGGAATCCAGTTTGCATGCATTACTTGTTGCTATGTCGGGTAAGCCTTGGGCAAGCTCTCTGGTTGTCAAGAACAACCTTTGTGTTAGAGGTTTGCATAAAATTTGCATCTATTAGTAAACCCGCCTATTGAAATCTGTCCTTCTATAGAATTAACACATCGTTCGATAGGATGCCTGTTGAATTGGCGCTATGTCGGGATTTCTTTGCCTTCATGTAACAATACTCTTTGGCTCCCAACACTTTGTGAAAGCACAGACGATTTGACCACATCGCTCTGCAATATGGAGTGTTGAGGTGTAGTGGTTCTGACTCTCGCCTTTCAGCCACAGGGTATCGGTTAAAAACCAGCCCATGATGTTTATTTTCTGCAGAACAAAATTCATCTACATAATTCTGCACTCTACCCAGATGTTATTGGGGAACGGTTTGAAGTGACAATTTATTATTGCGTACCTTAATCATGTTAATTGAATCGCTCTGCTGAAATACTTCCAAGAAAGTGGAGATGTACATAATATTCAAATAAAGCGGGGATAATAATGGCTCTATTTATTGCAGGACTCGTTGGGAGTATAGTTCGCAAGAACTAAAGAGCCTACACTCGGTAGATAAGACGCCTTTCCGGTAGTATTATTACTTTACGCAATGCTTTGAAGCGACCTCATGGTTATGATGAAGACTAACATCCTAGAAGTTTAAGTTTGTTGATTGACGCATTTCGATTTGACCTGGACTTTTAATACAACGTTTAATGGATTGTCACACATTTGCATTTATAACCTAAACAGTTTTAAAACGCTTCTTAATGGTGAAGAGAGCCAAACAAGACACATGCTTAACACTGAATTCGTTTGACACAGGTTCGGCGTACGAAAGTGTCTGCGTTAGACAAGCGTATACTTGCGTATATCTGCAAACAATGAGCTCATTTTAGCTTCACATGTGCTGGGCTTACGTTTGATATACACGCAAATGTGTAATTGACCCTCCAGTCAGCTGATTGGTCCGTTTCGACTCGCTAGATAAATAGGTTAATACCGAGAGTAGATTAAGATGAGTTGATGAGGGAAGGGTGATGAGATGTCGAGATCAAAATAGAAGAAATTATCTATTTCGATCGGGAAGGAGGTTAACCTCTATGGTTTGTTGATTCTGAAGTACTTTTAACCTCAGAGGTCGTATGAAAGAGCCACAGTTACGAGTGCATTTCACCACATAAAATGATAATGTATACAATTTATGCCCATAATGAGATACCATAGCTATTCATTAGCGAAGGGGTCACCTTTCGTTTTATTGCAAAAGTATAGACTGCAAAGATAATGAGGAATGTATTGGGTAGAATTGGGCAAAGTAACACTTTCCAATTGTAAGGCCATTAGATAGTGCGATATGATACCTACATTAATTCAATTTGGTAGTTCAAAGTTCCCAATTTGACAAAACTGTTAAAAATTGGCAGGAAATGAATAAGTCCATGCATGGTTTCATGTGAGTATGACTACTTTGCGTACTTGGGAGGGAATGGAGTATGGTCTCCCATGTACAGAATGAGCTCTAAATAATTTGGTAGATTGGAATTTGGAAATCTGACCAATGAAAAAAAAAATAAGTTCAGAAGGTCACTTCTTACATGAATTGTGAGGAGAGGGTAACATTTCTAATATTGAGTTTATTTTAGAGGACATGTGCCAACTATTCTTCCGTTGTGGAAATATCGAAAATAATAACTTCAATATTCGTAATAGTTTCACACCTCTCCATAATGTTATCACTCGCATCAATAATCGAATCTATATTCTACGGATCATGGCAACCAAATTACATCGCCGCCCGAATCATAACACCCTGGGGGGTATGCATCGAGATAGACACATTTTCTCATGCAATTCCATCTTACAAACGACACATCATAAAAGCTAGTCGGGCGGGGAGGATATTTGATACTGATATTGACAATAGAAAGTTCATCCCATATCGATGTTAGGTTTAGCTTCGACTGGGGAATGCGAATCAATCTATGTAATGGATTTTTGGATTTGCTCGTGAAAGTTATTCCAAGGTGTTTGCGCGGGTATTGGAAAGGTAAAGTGGATCATTTTTTTGACGAAGCAGGGTTGTGCGGATTTTAAAATGTTCGCCATCAATTGAAAGTAACATTTCAGAATTAAAGAAAAGACAGATCTGCAGGTGGTATTTCATGAAGTCATTGCTCATTGCTGTATATGGTAGACATGAAAGGATGAATTGGGGTACCAGTAAAATCAGAAAATGTTATTCCAAAATAGTTCTCTTGCAGAACAAAATTGAGTTCAAACGTCCGTTTCTTGCTGTATCAAATTAATGGAATATGACAAAATACAATATAGACAGATAAAGTGGTCATTGCAGCTTTGTATTATTATTACCCCGGCTTAAGCACTACCAGCGCCCGTTAAACACCAGTGCTCGCGGCAGTCGAATTACATACCATTTTAATTCCACATTCCTGATATTCACTTCCAGTCATGTTGTGTACATTCATTCATTCTTACATACGTACATTAACACTTTCATATACACGTATTATTCATATACGCGTACATACAGACATACATTCATGCATACACATATGCACATTCATAAAAACGTATATCCATGCATACATTCATACACACACTTACATATACATACATCATGTATGTGTATACACACACACATAAACACACACACGGATACATAATATAAAGAGCAATAGATAGAGAAGTATTGTATTAATAGGATGTATGTATAAAGTGGGTTGTAAACAGTTTGCTTGATAAGGCATGTTAGATATTATTAATTGAAATACTTTCATTCCCTTGTATAACACGAATTTGATCTAAATACATACATACGCGCATACATACACACATCCATACGTAAAGAGAGATACAGTGGAAAGAAATTTGTTTGTTTATTTGTTTTATTTCCGTCATAAAAGATAACACAACAAATATAAATAAAAAAGGAAATATACACAACATACAAAAGAAAGTAAAAATTATATATAGATAATAAGATAATAACTTACAAGAATTACTCGATTAAAAGAAAACATGGCAAGCAGCAAAATTATAACATATATATGAATAAAAGAAGTTAAAAAGAAGAGATCGGAGAGAGACGGCTGGACAGCCCAATATCAGCTGCACTGCAAACAAGTGCAGCTGGTCTTCCTTGGGGACCAGAAACAGACAAATGAGAAAGAGGAACTAAGAGTCTAACAACAGAACAATGCAAAGTTAAGCCCAAAACACCTTATCCTTGATATCTTAAGTAGATGTTGACCTATTTACTGTAATTTCTTCCCGAGAACGACTAGAAAGATATTTAGATATATGTATTGTGTATACGTATGTGCGTTTGTGCGTATGAATGTGGTTGATAGTATTGTGTCTGTGTGGTAGTGAGTGTGCTTTTGCGAGTGTAAGACAGAAAGCAGGATTTTTTTAATCTCCTTGTTCTTCGTCAACAGTATCTGCTTACGATATATGATATCTGAATATTTACCTACGATATATCATTACATTAAATTATTGTACATGTATAAATTCGATAGACCCGGCGAGATGGAAAAAGTGGTGACTGGGCAATTCCACTGTATAAAAATCCAGAAATATTATTTTTAAGTGTCCCTATTTCGCTCGTTGACAGTTTGTGGTAGATGAATTGGTTGGAAAATGAAAAGTATATACAAATATAATGAGGTTTGAAAATCTCTTTTCAGAAATATGCTAGATCTACATATTTTTTTCAAATTGTATGGACTGTTTAGTAACCAAAAAGGGCAAATTTTCTGATGTGATTCCGATCTCAACATCATTCATACCTTGGAGCCATCCATGTGGACAGTGCACATGTCTTATTCCTTCCCATATATTTGCACTTACTTTATTCTACATTTTAAGAGTTTGACCTGTCTCTATGTCAGTGAGCTATATCAGACAAAAAAATGTTACTAAAGTGGTATGTAATTCCGTCACTGCCCATATAGAATCACCTGACTAGAAACAGCGAGAGAGAGTCCAAGATAATGAAGTAAGAAAGAGACATGGTGCAGTTTTATCTGTCTGGAATATATTTATACACTGTATTATTTTGTATCATTTACGTCATACGGAAGTTAAGTACTCGGCAAGAGTGCATTAGGCTTGGTAAAGTGGGTTGAGCCGACAAATATGTCAATTTTTCTTGTCAAGAATTCAATTTGGCTAACGGCTTCTCAGGTATATCTTGCACTTTACACATGACAGCTTGACAAGAATTTAATGAATTCATAATGACAAATTTTTGCTATATGTCATTTAAACTAGCCTTTGTTTGGAAATCAAAACCATGGACGCTTTGAAAATAAATGTATTGTTTTATGTAATATCATTGCAAATAAGCCTGGATTTTCAGGTAGTACTTATACTACGATTTCTGAACATCAAGCAGGACGTAAGCGAATTAAATATTGATGTTTGTTCTATATGTCATGATTTGTGAATTCTATAGTTATAGTTTATACTCGATTTCTCTCTCGTGGATTACAGCTGATGAAAGCACCTGTATTGCCGTGATATATATATTTTTTAATAGATCTTATTTAATGCATTAATGCATACACACTCTACCCTAATGAGCAAAAGGATATAAGTAGAAAGAGAAAAAACACGCAGATAATGTTTCCTTTGAGTTTCTAGGAAATTGTACAAATGGGCTTGCAAACCTTCAAAATCAAGTATTTATCATTCTTTAATCAATAAGGTTATATTGAACTTTCCTAATACTAGACGATTTGGTAAATACAGTCAGATTAAATACCGGTTATCCTATATCTCTAATAAATGTTAAGATGCATTAATTAAAACAGAATGTCTCTCCAGTGTTAAGGCCATCCATTCGGCTTAAATATAACTGTCACCTTTTCTGTGTCTGACTGTAATACGACCTTCCCAAGCATAGAAATATATCAATAAAGTGAACCACTTTTATTGTTTTCTATTTAAGGAATGATATTGACTCCTCGTCGATGTATCATTTCAGTATGGATGCGTATATGACTCCCCTAGCCGAACCCACATCCACGGAAGAACGTAATAACTACATTTTGTTGATTCTGAGATATTGGACATTACATGTTGGGAGACCCATTAGAATTGAATTTTTTAATTGAATTTTTTTAATTGAATTGAATTTATTTATTTCCTTTTTCATATACATAATCAATGCAAATAACAACACAAGTAAAACAAAATAAAGGAGGCGAGTACCCCGTAAGCACAGCTTGTGTTGGGACCGCCTTTACAACAAAACAATTAGAACGTGTACTCGAAATTGTCTTAGCTATCCTCTTCATGCTAAGACGTCTTATCTTAAGTTCTTGTGCTACCCTGTTAACACGGCCATATCAACGCTAATGTCTATGTTACGAGGGTGACACAAGAAGTCGAGACGTCTTAGCAAGAACACGATAGCTAAGATCACTTCGAATAAACGGCCCCAGGGCCCCGTAGCATAAAAGGGATACAATCAATTTTGCGATCAATCGCAACATTTTTTACATGATTTTCCATAGAATAATGATTGATAAAAAGCGTACGATTGATTGAAAATATCTATGTTACGGGTCCCCTGGAGGTAATGAGATATATTCCGTTTCTCGATTTCTTTTTAGTAAATGAAATGTGTCACGAGAAAAAAGGATTGCCGACCTTTTAATGTGGAAGAGTCAAAATTGACGAAAATACAGATACTTCGTTTTACCATGGGAGCAGAATAGCTCTGCCTCATGAATCATGATATCGTTCTCACCTTACAAGATGGGGTGGAAATTATTATTGCTTTTCCATAACATGGATGACATCACGGGCTATTATTATGAATTATATATATGTAATGTGCCACAAACAAGTTTGCTTGTTCCCATTTGCAATTAGATTTGTTACTGTATTTTAGGGGAACATAAACTTGACTTAGATGATTAAGCCTGAGTTTGTTTTTTTTTTTTTACCTCAGCTATTTCTATTTTTGCTTACCATAGTTTAAACATGCCATAAACATTGCTAATGCATTTTGTGCGCTATATAACTGATGTAAATTAAAGAAAAAAAAAGATATATTACCAATTTTGAGAATACATTCATGTCGCCGCCAGTGAGTGTTTGATAAAAGTTGGTAAATCTCCCACAATAAAGCTTCATGTTTTCTGTAAACCAGAATGTGATTGAATGTCTTATAGGGTTTGTGAAAAAATGCGCACATTTATATATCAATATTGTTGTCCTCCATATCATTTTTACACAGAGTTTGTCATTGGACAAGCATGAATGTATAAGCTGAAATGGATTTTACAAAACAAATATAGCTACATTACAAAGACGGTGTTTTGAGCTAGATATTAGACAAAGTATTCAGATTAGACAAGTCATACAATAGTCAATATTTCGGAAGTATTTTGCATTGTTTCAAACAATAATAGCTCGACCCGTGACTAAGCATTTTGCTTATTTTTCATATTGGATAATGCAGCAACATTATGCCTTTCGCCTTTTAACCCGAGGGTCGTAGGTTGAATCCCATCCATAGCGTCAATTTCAGCAAGAAATTTATCCGCATTGTGCTGCACTCAACCCAGGTGAGGAATACATTTCTTGAATGCAGTGAGCGTCGAATGGTAGCCATGCTATATAGCCGGGTAATAATGCGCAGAGCGCTTAGAAACACTTCGTATTATAAGCGCTATATAAATGCTGTGTATTATTATTATTATTATTATATCAACATTATGTTTATAATCGACGCGAGAAGAGGAAAGAGGAGTTTCGTACAGGAGGTAGTTTGATGACTTGCTCAGAGGGTTTCCTTCTTCTCCATCTTCCTCTTGACGGAACCATCAATCGTTTGTCGACCAGTTTTAGGAGTGTTGGGCATACGTGAAGGTGGGAATCGATGACGAAGATGGAAGAATTAAACATTAGACAATGTACCCTTCTCTCTTCACCCATCCTTCCTCTCCACCCCCCTCTCTCTCTCTCTCTCTCTCTCTCTCTCTCTCTCTCTCCCTATCTATCTCCCCTCTCTCCCTTTCTCTCTCACACAAACAAACCAACACACATACAATCTAGGTACGCAATTCCAATCTTGTTTATTGAATCTTAACATATTTATTTTCTTGTAGCAGATCGTTCTTTCAATCTGTCACTTCGATGTTGTATTAATCAATATGTTGCATTACATTCTACTTCTAATCTATCTCTGCTTATACCTCTTTCCTCTTTTTCTTCCGATCCTCCTTTTATACTGCATCCCTTTCTGCTCTCTCTACCCTCGTCTCTCTTCCCAATTCACCGCATCATCATTACCACATCTCATTCGAAAATAGCAACCATGGCGACATTTTTCCTCCTTGATGAATACATGAATACGAACGTTTCCATTTTCCATCTTCTTTCTTGAGTGGAGAAATCATCCATGATATTGCCAAGACATGTGTTATTTTGGTACTATACTTTCTTGTAATTGACTAGAAAGCGCTCCTAACGAGTTTCGAGGCCGACTGATGTTGATGTCGATATAGCCTTGGTTAAATGCTTTCCCAATGTAGAATTATGTAACTATTAAATTCACTTAGAACATAGATTTAAAATTGAGGTTCTCAAACACTTAGTAGAAAACAGAACATTGTTTAAATAGGGGAAATTACCACTTCCCTGGTTTAAATAACAATATAATAAATTATATGTTCATAAAAATTGCCTGCAGCACATGTACAATTTATAAAGGCTGGACGACTAAATGAATTTTGTCCAGTTATAGAGCCTACCCGGTGCTGGTTTAAAACTACAAGCGATACAATTTTCTTTGACACACGCTATTTTGTGTAGGCAAATGAATACCATTTTCTCATTTGGAACAATATTTATATTGTGCTTCATCAAATTAACACCAAGAGACTGATTCATATAAAAGCTAAATGCATATACATGTTAATTCCAGCCCTACATTATAATGCAGGCTGTATATCTGGATACAAGGCTAAACGGTGTAACCCTGAGCAAGATGCTTGGCAGATGAAAAAGGTGTTTCACGCGCTGCCGATTTTCACATTTTCGTGTTTTAATTTCCCTCGGGATGTGGAGAAAAGATTGCTTTCTTTCTTGAGATGTCTTCCTCGCACTCTGTCATGTCTATCGCTACTCTTGATACACCTTGATGTAGTCTCATAATTCAAACTTCTTGAAATGTCTTCCTCTTACTCTGTCATGTCTATCGCTACTCTTGATACACCTTCAGGTAGTCTCATAATTCAGACTTCTTAAGATGTCTTCCTCTTACTCTGTCATGTCTATCGCTTCTCTTGATACACCTTGATGTAGTCTCATAATCCAGACTTCTTAAGATGTCTTCCTCGCACTCTGTCATGTCTATCGCTACTCTTGATACACCTTGATGTAGTCTCGTAATTCAGACTTCTTGAGATGTCTTCCTCGCACTCTGTCATGTCTATCGCTACTCTCGATACACCTTGAGGTAGTCTCATAATTCAGACTTCGTGAGATGTCTTGCTCTCATTCTGTCATGTCTATCGGCACTTTCCATACACCTTGACATAGACTTCGTACTAAATGCAGAGTTGATTTGGCATGAAGCTGTTTATAGCGTCATGATTAAACGACGAATCAAAGTTAAGGTATGAAATTATGCAAAAAAAAAATATGCAAAATGTGCGCTTTCGTAAATATACTAGTTTTCTTAAAGTTCTAAATAGTAATTTCGTCTGATATTCTGTTGGATTCTCATTTGTGCCTTAAAATAACGTAAGAACACATTTATAAAGTACTTTCCCTCCTTTCCATGCTTTCATATAGTGAGGAGGATGAGATGATACTTTATTACAGATAGCTCCTCCTCACTGTGTTGTTTGGTCCATTACTAGATTTTACGTCTCATTTCATTTCACACTCGATGTAAAAATAGTAACGCAAAATAGAATTGATTTATTATATTATCGCGCCCCCTCCCCCTGCTCCTTTTTGTAGTTATTTTCCCCACATTTTTTAATATCATTCTTTACTCTATTATTATTTTTTTTTGATAATTTTGTTTGCAATGGAACTAAATAACAGTTAAATGACATGCAATGGGGGTAACGATAACATTGCTATCATACAATAAAGATGCAAATACAATTCTGAAATTAAATCTCAGGAAGGCATATTTGAAATAATAAATTGGCCATTATTAATGTCCGATGTAAATATTTTGCTTAATGTCGACATGCTACAAATGATATTCAGTGTACGATGACAATATTATTTATCATTAATTTGTTCAGAAAACAATATTATATACAAACCTATTGACAGCGATAACATGTATATAATTTGGTGTCATTCAATACTGCCAATCAATCTTATTCATTGTAATACTGTTTAAATTCTGTAATACTTATATGATAATATCTTTCATGATAACCATGCACCACCAAAATATCGTTATGACTATTCGTTGTCTTAGGTGTTATATACATTTTGAAATTCCAAAAAAAAATACAACGTGTTCTATGGGGCATGCACGGCAATACGCCATCGATTATTACAACCATCAGATATTGAGGTCTTATATCTTGGAAATTAATTACTGTCTGAATTTATTATATGGTTAACAGAATCGAATATAATCATCTCCTTGTGCTAGCGCTTCAAACGCTAATACATGATAAGCACCAGAGTAAACATGGTAAACATGAAAAGGGAGTTTCTGTTCGTAAGTTCCGGCGCAGATTTAAAAATCATCACTGGATCGATGTTGACCTGGGTTTTCTCAAAATGCTAATGCAATTACAGTTTCGGATTATGTGTGCTACATACATCAGTTTGACGAAAAAGACGCGAATTTCAACGAATGGAAAGTACTTATTTTCCCTAAGGGATACAGATATCGAAGAAAAGTTTTTTTTTTCAATTCAAATTCAAAATAAGTAGTTCGGGAGAAGAAAAGTAGTTCTGGAGAGTCGGGAAGATGTGGTGCGAATGGTGTATTCATTCTGTTACGGAGCCTGTAGGCTACTTAATGCTCTTTATATGATTTCAGATATCGGTATGCTTTAAGTTTCAGATGTTCTTTTCCCTTTAATAAACACTACGAACGAGCGCATTTGAATTGCAAACGTGCAAAACTTGAAACAACTTTATAATACCACATTGGACCCTGTCAAAAGGGTACACTGTTGCACCATTATTTATTGACGAAGAAAGTTTGAAAAATAAAATCCGGTAATTGGTGATTGAAGATGCGCTATGGAGGATCGCACCTTTCCAAGCCAGACGATCTACCAGCAGAGCTCCGTATACCCACTCTTATTGACAGATAAACTATGACATCAGAACTTTCATAAGCAATGAGTATATACTTCATCTATCGCATTCATTTAGTCAATGATGACACCGAGGTGATGTAGATGTAGTTGTTTTTGCCGACACTTTCAAANTTCCCCTTTAATACACACTACGAACGAGCGCATTTGAATTTCAAACGTGCAAAACTTGAAAAAACTTTATAATACAACATTGGACCCTGTCAAAAGGGTACACTCTTGCACCATTATTTCTTGACAAAGAATATTTGAAAAATAAAATCCGGTAATTTGGTGATTGAAGATGCGCTATGGAGGATCGCACATTTCCAAGCCAGACGATCTACCAGCAGAGCTACGTATACCCACTGTTATTGACAGATAAACTATGACATCAGAACTTTCATAAGCAATGAGTATATACTTTATCTATCGCAAGTCAATGATGACACCGAGGTGATGTAGAGTAGTGTTTTTGCCGACACTTTCAAAATTTTCCCCAAAAGCACGCTAATGCGAGCGTAAGTCGAGCGTTGGATGAACGACTTCAACGTCGTTTACGGAGCGTCATGAATACTTGGTAGACATTGGTCAAATATGCAAAGGTGTGAGTCAGCCGTTGGCTATTGAGCCTGACTACGTATATCTTATCATCTCTCTTGGGCTATGTGAGCTGTTGTTTTGTGAAATTGCTTGGTCTATAGGCGGTTCAACGGGGGAGCAATCTTAGGAATTAACGCTGAAATGCAAGTATCACGAGATGATTCTCTTTCAAGCTTGCTTTACTTCTATAGAATCTCTGGATTATTGGGATTAATGAAACATTTTCATCAGATTGCTTTTAATCTCAGAGTAATCCAAGAAGGCATTGGGAGTGATATTTCATAAGTAGTTGGAACTGATTAAGACCGAGGATGAAAAAGTGCAAGGCAAACATGCTAATTTACATGTTTATTTACCTGCTCTTTAAATGCCACCTATTTTACTCGATGCTGTTTCATAAGATTTTTAGGAAATGGAGAAAGTCATTGAAAAGGAAGAAAAAAATTGTTGATGTGGCCCGATGTCAAGTTGACTTGACGTGTATCACTACGTTTTAATTGAAAATACATTTCACTTAGGGAAAACTTTGAAATAATTCAACAACACATCTAATATTTTCTTTTAATGCAGGACCATCAGTAATTCAAGATGAAAGCAGAAAAACTTTTCCGGCTATCCCTGGTCATCATCGCTGTCGTCCTCGTCATCATTTCCGGTGCTGAGGCCAAGAAGAGGAACAAGAAACGACCACCTGATTCACCAGGCAGACTCAAAGGTAATATTAATGATAATACTACTACTACTACTACTACTACTACTACTACTACTACTACTACTACTACTACTACTACTACTATTACTACTACTACTACTACTACTACTACTACTACTACTACTACTACTACTACTACTACTACTACTACTAATAATAATAATAATAATAACAATAATAATAATAATAATAGTACACAACACTTATATAGCGCTTAATACGAAGTGTTTCCAAGTGCTCTGTGCATTATTTCCTGGCTTTAGAGCATGGCTACCATTTGGCGCTCACTGCATTCAAGGAATTTCTTCCTACCGGTACCCATTCACCTCACCTGGGTTGAGTGCAGCACATTGGGGATAAATCTCTTGCTGAAGGAAATTGACGCCACGGATGGGATTCGAACTGTCTTTTGAGATGATCGATTATCGTGACATAGCAACAAGTTCACCATGTTCACTGTTTCCAATAGGCCGGTTCACTAAGCAGATGCGGACATGCATTTACTCTAACACCAAGGTTGTATTTGAAAGCTCAAAAGGCTAAGGCTATATAGGGTTACCATCAGAGATATGTGATTTATACAAACTGGATTACAAGTATTGGATAGTGGATCTGTGATGAGCAAGTCAAAAGAAATCATATTTAGTTGGCAAATTTTGTTTCAATTGCTGAATGAAATAAATATTCCAGAGGAAAAGATATGAATCATAATATGAAGCATATGAAAGAAATTATGTTTGTCCATTGTATCAGTGCCATTGATATAAAACTTTGTAGGAAAACCGCGAGAAGTATTTTGTTTTATTTTTAAGATCGGTTATGAATAGTAACATTTTTTTTTTTAAATATTATGATAAACAAAAAGAGTAATTGTCTCAAAAGCAAATAACTCATGTAATCCGCATTATCACGTTCCGCGAATGAATATTTCTTCTAAGATATTATGCCCGACAACATGTCAACGCAAGATTGATCTAAGTACCAGCATAAGATATTAAACAATTATATCCAAGTTTAAAATTCAGCGTGTCTTGTCTATAGAATCATACTGAAGGGAAACGGGACATTACCTATTTGCCTCGAAAATGATGAAATGTATATTATATGCCACACTTTTTGCTCCCCTTGTCTTTACTTTTTCATACATATTTTGCCAGCAAAATTCTGTCCTCAAGCTATTCAACCATTCGATAATTAAGTGTTGCTAAAACCGTGCATGCAGCCCTTCCATTCTGCACGAAATCATTTTTTTTAATGAAATAGTTTAAATAAAGAGGCAGACATGTTTATTGTAAAACTGCAATTTCGTGAGCAAGGTGAATCTTCATTTAACTGACAATTGAAGTGGAACAAGTTTTAGAATTGATGCGAAATGAACAGGAAAATGAATAAAATGGAAATGAGAGACGGATGGGTTGATTGAGATAGGTCATGTAGGTGAAGTGAAACGTCTGGATCCAGCGGTCGGACCTTTGAGGGATCTAACATCTTGCAGCTAAATTGCAAAATGGTATCAGATTGTTGCCATGGCAACACCGGTGTCATTCGTTTTTATCAGTCTCCTACATCAGTCATAAAGAGCAAAAAATATTTACTTGACATTTCAGTGACTTTAACTGGCAAATTCTCCAGTGTCCTTTTGTATTATCTTTGCAGACGATTGGCAAATTTTGTGTCGAGTACTTTCGAGCATTTATTAGATTTCGATTGTCCAAGACGATAATATTGATTTAGTCACTCTGCATGTATTCAATTTAAGTATTCCTGCCAATTGGAGGTGGTAATTTCATTTGAGAGATGCCTCACGCTTGCGCATCATGCTATTACATCATATCATACTTTTTATTGCCAGACATATTGTGTTACAAATTCAATATAAGTGTTCGACAGATCTAAATTATCATTTATATGATAAATATGTAGATAAGGAATACCGGGAAAATGGCAAAATTTGTCATACAATCCAAAATGATAAGCCTGATGAAATAAAGGGAAAGGAAATATTAATTAGAACGTAAAAAGCAAAATGACGAAGTCGTCTTTTGAACAGACGTTTCGTGTCATTAATTCCATGCATACTTGTAGAGCAATGTCTTACGGTATTTTCATCCAATCTATATCGCCTTTAATAAAGATGGTAATAATAATAATAATGATAATCTACATGGGAGCCTCGAAGTGCTCTGCAGCTGTAGCATTATAACCCCAGCTTTAGTGCAGCTATTATTATGCGCATAATATCCTTGAAGATTAAATTTTCGCCAGGTATTTATTCATCTCACCTGGGTATAAAATTCTTGCTAAAGGAAGTTGATTCTATACTAACCTTGTCGGGCTCAAACCGCAATTTTCTGGTTTAAAAACTAGACCAATGTACTAAGAATCTCCTACTTTACCAGGATATACATACCAGTATGTCTCTTAATTTATCTTTCTTTAACACTGCCATTCGCTCTTTATAATTATCTATCTTGAAAAAAAAGGGGTGGGGGAAACATGTCCCCATTCCCACATTTTACCTCTACCTCTCTCTCCCTCCCCTTTCTTGTCACTCTTGTCACTCACCACCTCCCCCCCCCCCCCCCCGAGTAAGAATAAGAAAGTAGAAGAAAAGAGGAAAAGACGAAGAAGGATCAGAAGAAGGAGGAGGAAGAAGGAAGAACAGAAAAAGAGGAAGAAGAAGAAAAAGATGAAGAAAAAAGAAGGGGAAAGAGAAAATAAAGAAGAAGAAGAATAACAACAACAACAACAAGAAAATAACCGCCCCCTTAAATAACGAAGAAAGGTAAATTTGAGTCTCTTTGCTGGGCCTGCCCGTTCAAACCACGGTTGTATTGATCACATGCAATTAAGCTCATCGTCTAGTCCCTTGAAAATTATTCATGATATTCTGTCAGATCCTGTTATCCTCGATCCTTGATCAAACGAATCACAATCGACAGCCAGGAATACAATTTCAATCCAGCATTCGAACAAAGGATTAATATTATTGCATCCCTGGTAGTATTGCGACATGTGTAAGCATGCATTTTTCATCGAAAGAAGAACAATTCTACTCTTTTAATTCCATGAGGGGCTCAAACAAAATGCACGAAATATAAATAAACAATATTGATGATCTACTGAAACATTTATAATTCTATTGATTTCTGTTTAAATTTGTCCCAACCTTGCCAGATAGAAGAAAAATGATGCAACACGTTTACCAGCGTTCTTTTTGTATTAAAAATGCCATTGCAGCTACTTATTCACTCTCTTCTACCCATCCTTTATCGATTTTACTTAGAATTAATCTTCATCATCTATTTATATGTTTTTCATGTTGTCATTGGTGTTCGTATCATTGTTCCTTTCTGAAAACGATATTCATATATCATAGCAATTTAGGTTACTATGGAAACAACCCATCTTATAAACCATTCGATTGTAATCTGGCCTGACAAGTACAATGTATTACAAACGGATATGCAGAATAGAAATTGCATACAATATTATTATCATGATACACACAACCTGACTGTCAGTCTTAAAGGTCATTAAACATACATTCCTTATTTTGAATTATGTAACAGAAATCACCTGCTCTTAAAAGCACAATTTAGACGAGAGTTTCAAAACAGGTTTGAGTGAAATCGGTCAATAAATAACAAAAATGCAAATATTAGAAATAAATCAAACAGTTATGTTTTCGCATATAGGCAACTTTAGATCACATGACATGACTCGGTGATGACGCATGTTCGTCACTTCTCTGTATACAGCGTTTTATATCTTACAGCTTGTTATGCTCTGTTTTAAAGCCTTTTGATGCCAAATAGTTGCGACTTAAGTGAGTAAATTAATGATTACGCGAAATGTAATGAGAATTCTCAATATTCGAGATTCATATTGATTTGTGTTCTTTTTCACACTCCTATTTTTTGAATATCAATCACGTATGATTATGAAAATGAGATGTAATTAGAAATTTATCAAAAGAGTAAGCAGGGTTTGTAGTGAGTAGCTGATTCCTAAACAAAATCCAATATTACAAAATAAACATTTTCACCAGATAAAATTTAAAGAAAAATTATCAACTCATTTTGCAAAAAGTTCAGTACGCTGAACAAAGCTGCACATTTCTGAAAGATATATGTCTCGTGAGAAATTCCCTCGAGGTATTTGACTTTCAGAATCTCGCAAATATTACAGTTGCGATCGCCTAATGTAATAAACGAACCTCATAATTTGCATGAAAACTTAATTTGCAATCTATCATTCCACGTATGGTGGTTGGAAAAAGTCAAAGTGAAATGAAATTTTCCATCAAATTAGTTTTGATGCCCGAGGCTAATGGATAATTGCACCTAGGTGAGAGGAGAGGGATCGAAGGATGGATGAGGAACGGTAACAAAGAATGCTTCTAGCATCTCAAGGTGTGGGATACAAAACATGCACTATACAAAGTAGTCAATGGTTGTATTTACAATGTTTTGGGGCTCTTTTTCAAAACCAGGAAACGATTTGTAAAATTGTTTTGAACATCATTGTAGCATTGTCCCATGTTTGTTAGAATAATCTTAATTACATTCTACACCTAATTCAGACGGATTCTCACTAACCGAGCCTTTGGAATATACAGGTTTTATTTTTCATATTATATTTGTAATAACATATTTGTTATCTCATCTTCATTTGGAAAAAAAAGAAGATGAATAAATTTCAGTATAAAAGGCCAAATGGTTTACACTGATGTTCAATAAGCTAATAAGTTTTTTTTTGTTTGACGTTATTGTTTTATATATAAAATATATTAATTTTGTTGTAAGGACCCCATGGAAGAACAGCGATACTTTGTAAATACCGCTGAAATGGGCTATCCGCCGTTTTGTGTATACTTTTATCTATATATGTTTTGTATATTATGTTCTGAATTTACGGAAATAAAAACAAACAAACAAACAATGGTTAATCTTCACTTGTCAGATCAAACACCTCAACGTTGAATCATGATTGAATCAAACAGGATTGAAATGATGATTTACTATTTTGTAAAACGTTGTTTCTCCTCCAATCTTAAAAGGCCTCTCACACAACTATGCATTTCCTGGGCTACATCCATTGCGTTACAATAAATATAACGCCGTGACAGTTGTGGCATTGCTTTTCATAAATTAAACCAAAGCAAATATAATTTCGTATGAAAAAAAACAGCCATATGTATTTATGATTTACACAAATACAATGGTATCTTTGTATGCAGTATCTTTTTTTTAATTGAAAATTTAAATGGAATATGAAAATATGTCGACAATACCAGGGTAAACTGGTAATCGTCACTATCCTTTATACTATTGTACACTCTGTTCCACATCATCATATCGTATTAATATAACGTGTGAGGTAAATGGTGGTGTAGTCGTGTGTGTAATAGAATGTTTAACAGACTGGAAGAAAGAAAGCTTGAATATTGCTTTTAAGGACCCTCCACACATTTGAGATTTGAGGCAACGTATGCCCAGCGTATTTGTCTGACTGTCCATATATAAAGAATGAACTTGCCCCGCCTAGTAGGCAAGTACATGGGGATGCACATGAAGTGGTGTGAAATGCGTTAAGAAAATAAGATCCAGACAAAAAAAAAAAAACAAAACAAAACAAAAAAACTTGTACATTACATGGGAAAACCGAGATAACAAGCATTAACGTATAATAAATAAATGAATAAAAAGGGCCTCACTTATATTGGGCCCTCTTTTCCCCTTAAACATTTTGCTGGGCGCCCTCCCCCTTCACCCTCGCCCCCCTTCCTCGATAGTAGCGTGTGAATTCAATTTTACGGGGGACATAATTAGCTATTAACAAAAATGTGTGTACGGTTCCTTGCTACTAGTATCAGGTCGCGAGCACAGGTGTTAATGATGATGTGGTAATTACGAGGGAATTACGAACGTGTGAAGCGGTGTAACCAGTACTTGGTGCTCATGAAGGAGGGGGGAGATACTGATTCGGGCACACTGTCCAATATTCATTAGACCTGATGCAGGCTGCAGCGAAGGATTATATCATTAACTCATAATATGCATAAAGCTGACTCATACTAAATTGTTATAAACAGGAAATATGTAAGGTAAATGCAAATATGATGACACCAGAGTTGCACATGCAAAAATTGGCTTTAAAATTTAAACTCTATCTAATTTTAGCTAAGGTATGTTATTCAAATAAAATGTTTTGCTACTTTGCTTTCCTCAAATTTTCTGTAATTTCATGGATTTGTTTTTTTTTAATATTTATTTCACAGTTAGGTACACCTTTAGCAGGATCTCCGTTATAATATTTGGGTATAATGAGGAATGCACGTATTGTCCAAATGGGATGATGTGATGTTTATGAAGAAAATAATGAGGTTCTAGGGCCTGAAAACAGATGCAATCAAAAACATAAGTCTATGACACAACGTGTTTCATGGCAAATTAATCTTCAAACGTGTCTCTTTTAATTCAATCTACCTTAGATGTGAAACTATTATTGAATCTTGATTACTATGTTTTCTTGTAATGATATACTTCTTACAATTCTGGAAATCATGGGTGGACAGAGTCATGTCTTGAACCTTCATTATAGCTTAAAAGTTGGATAAGACTCTCAGCAATTCCAGTCTAATCCAGTTGAAGAGTGACCTTTGCACGAGTAGATTATCAAAGAGATTAGGAAGAATGAGTATCGACCGAAGAGCAAAATGGAAAATTTGCGACTGGAGAGGTTTTAGATCGCGCTTGATATACACACTGAGTAGAAGTGTCGGGACGTATAGTGTAGTGGTCATGACTCTCGTCTTTCAGCCAGAGGGTCGTTGGTTCCTTCAGCAATAAATTCATCCACATTGTGCTGCACTCAACCCAGGTGAGGTGAATGGGTACCTGGTAGGAATATTCCTTGAAACGCCAAGTGCGCTAATGGCTGCCGGGCTAAAGCCAGGGTAATAATGCTGCAATTGTAGAGCGCCAAGAGAATTCTCATGAATTGATAAGCGCTATATAAAAACCGTTCATTATTATAATTATTATTCAGCAAAAATGTATCCACATTGTACTGCACTAAACCCAGGTTATATAAATGGGCACCGGCTTTAGTAATCCTTGAATGCAGAGATGTGCAAGAATAAGGTAGCGGTGCTTTATTTTGCTTTGTAATAATGCGAAAAAACGCGAATAAACACTCCGTATTCAGAGTTATATAAAAGTTGTAATTATTCTTATGTTATATTGTTTATTGCTTTTCTCATTTTATATTCGAGTGTTTCACGATATTCTTTCTTTTATGAAACCTAACCACAAGAGCTTTGTGGGATCTATTTTTGTATCCCTGAGCAGTTATCGAACCATGTTTATGCATACGGGGATTGCCACAAATACATCCGATGCATCGATGAAATATTAAATAATTCATTTATTCAGAGGCAAAGTAACAGACTGGTTTAGAAAACAAGCATACGCCAGCATATTGACTTCTTTTCACGATAGCAAGATCTGTCGCGGGTAACGCTTCATGCTAAAAAAAGCAAGTGGAGTGAAATTCATGTGAGATGTAAATCCCGATGCCTGTGCATGTGATGATTGGGGGGGGGGGGGCAGTGTTTTGGATATCATACAACGCGTTATAAGCCCGTTTTATATAGTTTTAAAATAGATGAATAAATAAATGAAAAGGCCTTCTAAACGGAAGGGATAGTTCAGCCCCGGTCACATAGGAGCCCGGAAGCAACACGATGCAACAAGACTCTTTGTTCGGAGGCAGCTAATTGTGAATGAACATGAATCGTGTTGCTTCCGGGGTCCTATGTGACCGGGGCCTTAAGCACCACTTACATGCTAATTCAGTATTGATTTCAGCGATTAGATGAAATGACAATTATGAGTTCACAAGTCGTCATTAATAATCGCAATATGATTATTTATCTCTCCCCAGATGAACCCCAGCCTCCCAGCCATGACAACGAGCCAACACCCGATGTCGCCGAGAAAGACGTACCCGTAGCTGATCCCGCTGTCGCTCCGGAGGTCGAAATTCCACCATCTGGAAAACAGAAGGGGAAGCACCGTAATCGTGGTGGAAAGCGAGGTCGCGACCAACCAGAGACTGAGGNCCTGGTAGGAATATTCCTTGAAACGCCTAAGTGCGCTAACGGCTGCCGGGCTAAAGCCAGGGTAATAATGCTGCAATTGTAGAGCGCTTAGGGAATTATCATGAACTGATAAGCGCTATATAAAAACCGTTCATTATTATAATTATTATTCAGCAAAAAATGTATCCACACTGTACTGCACTAAACCCAGGTTATGTAAATGGGCACCGGCTTCAGTAACTTCCTTGAACGCAGAGATACGCCAGATAAGGTATCGGTGCTTGGTTATAATGCGCTAATAAAAACGCAGTATCAAACGCAATATAAAAGTTGTAATTATTCTTATTTTCATATTGTTTATTGCTTTTCTCATTTTAGATTTCGTGTTTCACAATATTTTTTATTTTATGAAACCTAACCATAAGAGCTTTGTGGGATCTATTATTGTATCTCTGAACAGTTATCGAACCATGTTTACGCAATGGGATTACCACTAAATACATCCGATGCATTGATAAAATATCAAATAATTCATTTATTCAGAGGCGAAGTAGCAGACGGGTTTAGAAAACAAGCATACATCAGCATATTGATTACAAAAAACATATTGACTTCATTTCACCTGTTCACGAAAGCAAGAACTTTTGCGGACAACGCGTCATGCAAAAAGCGAGTGGAATGAAGTTTGCTTGAGATGTAAATCCCGATGACTTTGAATGACTCTGCATGATTGTAATAAAAAGAGGGGGGAGGGGCAAACGTTGTCTGGATATCATACAACCCATTGTAAGCCCGTTTTACAACCAGTTTTAAACGTATCTGTACATCGCTACGTTCGGATAATTGTATTATATATTTTTTCTCATGTTAACCAATTGTGTAGATTTATGTATGTATGTTATTTTGATCGTCAATGGGATCTGCAAGTCGGTCATTTGGCCGCTAAATATTGTAATTCTATGAACCGTTTTAAATAAATAAATGAATAGATAAAAATGCTTTCTAAACGGAAAGGGTAGTTAAGGCCCTGGTCACATAGAGGCCCGGAAGCAACACGATTCAACACGACTCTTTGTTAATTCACAGCTAACTGCCTGAAAGCAAAGAGTCGTGTTGAATAGTGTTGCTTCCGGGCCTTATGTAACCGGTCCTTTAGCACCATTTGCGTGCCAATTCAGTATTGATTTCAGCGATTAGATATAATGACACTTAATCAAATTGTGATTATTCATCTCTTCCTAGATGAACCCCAGCCTCCCAGCCATGACAACGAGCCAACACCCGATGTCGCCGAGAAAGACGTACCCGTAGCTGATCCCGCTGTCGCTCCGGAGGTCGAAATTCCACCATCTGGAAAACAGAAGGGGAAGCACCGTAATCGTGGTGGAAAGCGAGGTCGCGACCAACCAGAGACTGAGGAGGAAGATGACGACATGGGTGCGGGTACGGCTCCCGAGACGGAACACAAGGATAAAGCGATGAGGAAGAAAGAGAGGATCGAAAAGAGGAAGCATCACAAGAAACATAATCGCCACGACACCATCACGACGACGACGACGACAGCGACGATGAATGAAAACGATCCCGATGCCGCCATCGCTGAGGACGACCCAATGCGCACCACCGTAGATCCCGTGATGAATGGCGATCCGCTGGTTGAACCTGAAATAGACATCGAGGAGGCCGTTGAAGCAATGATAACGACGACGACCACGATGCCATCAAAGAAGAATCACCGTGATCGAGAAGGGAAGAGGATGAGAGATGAAGCAAAGTCAGATCGAGAGGCCAGGAAGGAGAAGAAGGAACAGAGGAAAATGGAGAAGCAAGAGAAGAGGAAACATCGGAAACAGAATTCAGAATCAGGTATGCCAACCCCCTCCTCCCCCTCCTCCTAAAAGAAGAGAAAGAATAATATATGATGAAGATGACAGGTTTTTAGAAAGATTCACACTTCAAGCCAAGACATTAGGGTTTCAAAAACTACGACAAAATACTGACGTCTATTATTACATTCACCGCAAATGTGAGATATTTAAGGCGCCTTGTTTTGTCTAAAAAGCGAGGAGGCGACTTTTATAAACTCGCCGTCGTGCCTTGTTTAAGACGAAAAGGCGGAAAGGCAACTTGCAGAAACTCGCCTTCGCGTTGCACGTCTAAGCCTCCGTATTTCGGCTACAAATGCAAACGTTACTACACAATGAGATTGTAATGGCAAGTAAGATAATTTCTATACCAGCCTCTTTGATAATATCTCCTACTGATCTTAACTTAGGATTTAGCAATTGATTTCAAAGTATTTTCTACGCAAGCAGCGCGCGAAATAAATGAGCGAATAATCAAATCACTTACGAACGGTTTGGAATCAGTTGGAAAAACATAATCAACAGATTTGCAGGCGTGTGTTTGTTTTCTTCATGAACTCATCTGTTGACGATTTAACTTTGATATTGTTCAGGGACATCGTGTGCAATGTTCTATCAATCGGATTTCTCCATTGCGTATTATAGGTATATTAATTCAATACGTAATGACATCTAATGACATCTAATGAATTATAACATGTACAGTATAATGAAAAGTGAATTGTGATCGGGTCAGTGTTTCACCAAGTAAAGAATGATTGAAGTACATAATTGAGTAAAAGTCGCCATATATATTTTAAAATATATCTTAAAATTGTTCGTGACTTTGTGGAAGACCACACTGGAAAAACTTTAATATTCTCATGTATGATGTAAACTAGAGTAAAGTAGAAAATAGAATTAAATTCTAGTGCCTCTTTTCATGTGTGTACTTTAAAAAACTTATTTAACATTTTCTTTTCATTTGACCTCATTGTGTTACAGATGAGGAATCGGAGCTCACGGTCAACCCTACACCGTCACCCGTAGCTGATGGCATCAAACTTACCCCATCTGGCCCTTCACCAATACAGACCACGCAACAACAACCTACAGAGGTAGGTTTTGTCAAATTTGTCATTTGTGCATTTGTAAAATGCAAGTTAAACTGACTCAGCGTCACTTTAAGTGTTATGCCAGCTAAATTTCCTTCGAAGCCGCTTCAGATGAACTGAATTGTGTTAGCGATATGTTTCCAATTTACGCTGTGACTGTGTACTTTTCAAGAGTCGATCAAATTTTGCATATATACCTAAGTTTGCTCTGAAAGACGCTCTGTGAACGCATAAAAGCAGATGAAAAGCGCTGGACTGACGCTTTAGATTGTATATATCGAGCACAAGTCGAACTTCTTCAGCTTCGGCCAAGCGTCTTCCTTCCGCATTTCTGAGTTCATGGAGCTTTTTTTTTCAAATTTCGTGAAACTGGACATACGCTCGCTCTGAATGCAAAGAGGTCTTTGAGCATTTAGGCAAATTTTCCGATAAGACGACTATAGAAATGAATATTTAAAACGATGATAAACAAACCTAAGATTTACTTTCTCCTTCACCCCCCCCCCCCC
>BQKZ01000760.1:85783-112513 GCA_036244855.1 Temnopleurus reevesii
CATCATCATCATCATCATCATCTTCATCATCATCATCATTATCATCCTCATCATCATCGTCATAAATAATTATTATAATCAAAATGAGAGAAGGGCCTACCTGGAGAAAAGGTTTGTTGCATTAGCTTTGGTACAGGATTCATGTTGTGTGGGTGCATCATTCGATAAGACATCGGATCAGGAGGACCATGCATTGCCAATGGGGCACCAAGCATCTGATGCACAGGAACAATACGCTGTAATGCACAGTTATAGAAATTAGTCAAAGGAGCAGCGTTTAAAAGAGCATCATAATTCTGATCATTATAATTTAGGAAGTGGGAGCAAAAACATACAAACGCTCGATAAGAATAAAACACATTAACAGCATGAATAATTATTTATCTACCCAACACAAAAATCATTAAATTGACATATTTTTTCATCAAATGGACATTTATTATTCAATTTGAAATGAGACTCTAATCTAGTTGATAAATTCATATACTAACCCAGTCTGCTATGAAAATATGAAGTGCAATTGCACTTTAATGTGTTACGAGTTTGTAAAGTGCTTACCAGTTTGTGAAGTGCTCACCAGATTGAGAAGTGCTTACCAGTTTGGGGAGGGCTTACCAGTTTGGGAAATGCTCACCAATTTGTGAAATGCTAACCAGTACCAGTTTGAAAAGTGCTTACAAGTTTGTAAAGTGCTTACCAGTTTGTGAAGTGCTTACCAGTTGGTAAAGTGCTTAACAGTTTGTGAAGTGCTTACCAGTTGGTAAAGTGCTTACCAGTTTGTGAAGTGCTTACCAGTTGGTAAAGTGCTGAACAATTTGTAATGTGTTTACCAGTTTGTAAAGTGCTTACCAGTTTGTGAAATGCTAACCAGAGCCCAAATTCTGAAAACTGTGTTATGTCCTATGTTAGCTAACATATGTTAATTGTCATAACAATCAAAATTACAACGCGGCATTGGTTAATATTTGCGCACTGTTGACTGAGCTTGCGCGAAGGTGGGTGGGACTTCTGCGCACTCACCAATGAGAGCGTGCAATTAGGCGTTGTTATAACAGTTAACACAGTTTTTCTTAACACATAAGATAACACAGTTTTCAGAATACAGGCCCAGTACCAGTTTGAAAAGTGCTTACAAGTTTGTACAGTGCTTACCAGTTTGTGAAGTGCTACACCCGCTGCTCTGTCAATAGCCATAGATTCTGAAGGACAAGGAGGACCTTCATAGCTGATACCGGTTCCTAGAGTACACACAGCTTTCACCATGCCCTGCAATGAGACATAGATAACAACTTAATATTCCTATGTAATGACAATTGGTTCATACTGATACAATTTCTTTTTTAATTTTCAAAGAGATTAAAAAAGTACAGTTATAGAAAACAACTGAAATGATACCTGAAAAGTACATTATTTGGATCTTTACCCTATTCTAAGACTTATTTCCTGCATGAAATGTGTTCCAAAAAGTTTTTTTAATTTGTCACCATCAATCAAAAATACTTATTTTATTTAATTAATTATACTTGTGCAATTCATTTATTGGGGGGGGGGGCTAAAATGTACCAACCATACACTACAAAAGACACATTTCAAGTGCAATTACAACTTATGTTTAGAGAGAAGCAGAAAAATCAACATTTTTATGCTTATAATCAACTCAGGTTCATGAACTTGCCTGCTGAAGCTTATGACAGGTGAATGTTGGAGGAGCAAGTTTCTTTGCCAAACACCATCCTCTGAGCATATCAGGAGCTGGTGGTATGTTGATAGGGGGTGATGGTCCTTGATAAACCCCCTGCCCTGCTGGTGGAGGGGGTCTTTGGAACACCCCTTGACCCGGTAGTGGAGGTCCTTGGTATACCATTTGGCCTAGTGGTGGTGGTCTAGGGTACATTCCTTGTCCTGGTGGTCCCTGATAAACCCCCTGTGCTGGTGGAGGGGGTCGAGGGTACACCCCTTGGCCTGGTGGAGGGGGCATGGTAGGAGGGGGTTGGTAGCTAGCAGGTGGAACACCATGCTGAGTATGGAAGATCTTCTGAGGTGACAGGGCTACCCCACCCCCGACAGGTGCAGAAGAGCCAATAGGTGCTTGACCAACCTGATACACACAAAACACATATCATAGTCAGGCATGTGGGTAATTCCAAGGCAGAAAAATCTTTAAATCCGAAAAATTCTTTTTATTGGACTGTCCCTAATTTTTTTCGCAAAAGGTTTTTGTGGATTATTTAGTATAAATCAACTATATCACATAACTTAGAAATTTTTCTCCAGAAATATTACATCATGTACGTATTTCAATTTTCATGGACTGTTTAATGATAACAAAAATTGCAAATTCACTGACGTAATTCCACTACGAACATTCTTCACAACTTGGAGCCATATCCAATATCATAGAAGATTAAATACTCACTTGTATTGGCTTGGTTGGGGTGTGTAAGTGTTTACCAGAATGGCGTACAGACTGACTATCTTCCATACGAGGCTGCGGAGGTGGTAGTGTTTGTAGATGAGGAGCTACATGACCCAGTGGTTTGGACTGCATCACAGGACCACCTGGTCCCTGGGGGAGGCTGATGGGACTGCGAGGGGCTCCACTTGTCTTCTTCGCAGACTCTGCATAAAGATAATAATCAATTGAATTGAACAGAGTTCATCATTTATCTCTAATCGTTCACCTGATCGCTCCCGGTCACTCCCGTGGCAATATATTGGCGTGCGCAGCGTGGTTTATGCTCATTATAGTCTGATGAAGGCTAGCAGTATACAGCAGCCAAAGCAACATTCTAGTTGCGTTCTATGTTTGCACATCATGAGAAAATTGAATTAATAATCAATTTGTCAAGAAAAGTGTAGAATGTTTGAGTTGTGGGCATTGTTTCACCAAGTTACAAATGGTTCAGAGAAATCTTCTCAGAACAAATGATATCGGTTCTCGATCTAAACGATTGGAAATCATATCTTGTGCATATGCACTTAATAAACATGTATGCTATACATCGCATGCAGAGATGCCAACCGTTTCATGGTGTGAATCTTCAAATAAATTCAGGGCTTTCATCACCTGCAAATGGATGAAAGTATGATTTTGTTGTGATATTTTCTCCAATTTTGCATCACTGTTGCGTTTAATATTCATATTGTAATTTTGACCTTATGGATATTCTGGAACAGTTGGCATCTCTGCGTATGGCTTTCTTCATAAATAGAGGTTGCAATTCGACATACAATTCTCCCACTATATCTTACCAAAGAGTTCAGCGACTGAGACCTGTTTGGTGTAACCCGGTCTTGATGCTGCACTAGTCTCTTGCCCAGGAGTTGGAGTGGTAGGATCTGCTGGATCATTGGTAGAGTTGGACGCGCTGATGTTCAGCAGACGACATAACTGCTCTGTTTGAGACTAAGAAGGGAAAATAAAATAGGTTATAGGGATGGTTGCTAGAAAGTTGCAATCAATCGCAAATCAAATGTAAATCAGTCGCAAATGAAATGCATATTTTTATTCGCACATTCACTATAACTAGATGCACACAATTTAAATTTCCTTCTCTCTATTATGTACAGAAATGTCAAACAGGTATCATACAAGATCAGTGAAATCAGTTACAAGATAATGTGAAGGATTGAATGGCATTGTTTACTTTGATCATTCTTTCTCACCTATGCTCACAGTGTTGCTTGTAAAATACATGGATTTTAGAAAATACATTTTTACAAAATAAGTTATCAAGGAACTTAATATTTGATTGGAATGTCTTATTTCCGAGAATCAGCTAAAGCATGTTGAAAGTACCGTTCAGGTCAAAGGTAAAGATTTGTGTTTACCTTTCTGTATGTGTTTGGTGTCATTCTTTCCTCATCATCCTCCTCCTCTTCATCTTGAGAACCTGTGCTGGTTACATATTCCTCCTCCTCATCATCTTCCTCGATCATTCTCTTTCCACTTTCATCCTCCCCTCTCTCCTCCTCATCCGCCTCACTTCTTGCAGGGCTGTCTTGAGCGAGCAATAGTTTCTGCCAGATGCTTGATAGTTCATCAACANGCGCTGATGTTCAGCAGACGACATAACTGCTCTGTTTGAGACTAAGAAGGGAAAATAAATTGTAATAGGAGTGATGCTAGAAATTGAAATCGATCATAAATCAACTGCAAATCAATTGCAAATCAGTCGCAAATTAATATGGATTTTTTCATTGGCCTATAGTGTGCATGTTTTACGGATAAGTGCATGAAAAAGGATTGCAAACAACATCCAATAAAGCATTCACAATAGATCAATAGACATAATATAAATTCCCTTCCCTCTTATTATGCACAACAATATTGAACAGATGTTACTTTTGTTCAATGGAATAAGAGGGTTTTCTTCTTTTGTGATCATGAATCTATTATGAAAGCTTGAATGGAAACCTTTCCTATGTCCATCCTTTCTCCCTTCTGCTCACAGCGCTGGTTGTAAAATCCATTGATTTTAGAAAGATCTTTACAAAATGAGTTATAAAGTATCTTCATATTAGTTTGGGATAACTTATTTCTGAGAATCAGCTAAAATATGTTGAAAGTACCCTTTGGGCAAAAGATAAAGATTTGTGTTTACCTTTCTATATGTGTTTGGTGTCATTCTTTCCTCATCATCCTCCTCCTCCTCATCTTGAGAACCTGTGCTCGTCACATATTCCTCCTCATCATCATCTTCCTCGACCATTCTCTTTCCACTGTCATCCTCCCCTCTCTCCTCCTCATCCGTCTCACTTCTCGCAGGACTGTCTTGAGCGAGCAATAGTTTCTGCCAGATGCTTGATAGTTCATCAACATCCTCCCCCTCTTCCACTTTCCCTTCCGTCTTCCTCAGTCGTGGTAGCTGAGCTGATGGTGAGCCCATGTGTTTGGCCTGACCGTCATCTCCTTTTGAATTGCCTGTAGGCTTGGCAACTTGTCGTTCGGTCTTGTCCTGTTTCTGCGATTGCGATTTCCTGTTCCTCCCTGACTTATCGTCCTTCTTCACATCCTGTCTCGCAACGCTCTGCGCATCTACCGGTTCTTGATTCCGCCTGAGGATTTTCACTTCTCCTACGGCACACTCCTTCTTTCCTTTGGGTTGTCTACCATCTGTCTTCCCACCGGGAATCTTCCCCAACCCTTGCAATCCGGTCTGCCCAGAGCCATGTAAACCAGTCTGAATAGGTCCCTGCTGTTTGACTGCAGAGGAAGAGGACTTTGATTGGGAAGTGGTGATGGCTGCAGCATATGAGATCGGAGAGCCTCCTGCATCTTCTCTCACTTTAGTTCTTGATTGAACCTGATGGAAGATTATGAAATCAATGTAAAACCCAATATCAGAATGATTATGGTGACTCGTTTTCAAGATCTATCACTATCTTACCCCCAATTTTTCGGATCAAACATTATTTTAATTACTCAATATTAGCTTAAAAAATCAATACATTTTTAATTGAATTGAATTGAACACATATTTCCTTTTTTACAAACACAATCCATTAAAAGTAAGATGACAAAGTAGAAACAATCAATCTGTTTACAATTTATCAGTATTTATTTAGCTTTAGTCAATTTTTACCCCGTAAATTTACCTGTATCAGCATTTAGCTGCAATGTTGAATCTTTATTGACTATATCAATTCGATTCAAAGAAAGGTTTAATGATAAAGACGACCTACCTGGTTTGAAGTATATTTTGATGCCATGGCAACAGGGATAGACCCTCCTAAGACAGCCTTTCCTCCAAGATTGGTAGCACCACCTGACTTAGCAGACCCTCTTTAGCTTTTATCCATGTCTATTTCAAATCGTTTTCAAGATCTATCATCGTTCTACCCCGTTATTTTCTGAATGAAAATTCTTTGAACGTACTCGATATTAGCCAAGGTAATGAAAGTGTTAATGATGGAGTCAACCTACCTGGTTTGAAGTAGACTTTGATTGGAGAGACCCTCCTAAGAAAACCTTCCTTCCAGGGTGGGTAACCAAACCTGACTTAGCAGACCCTCTTGAGCTTTTATCTATATGTCTATATAGTCAACCTACCTGGTTTGAAGTAGACTTTGATGGCATGGCAACAGGGATAGACCCTCCTAAGACAGCCTTTCCTCCAAGGTTGGTAACCCCACCTGACTTAGCAGACCCTCTTGAGCTTTTATCCATATGTCTTATTTCATATCGTTTTCAAGATCTATCATCATTCTACCCCTAATTTTAATGAAAATTCTTTGAACATACTCGATATTAACAAGGTAATAAAAGTGTGAATAATGTAGTCAACCTACCTGATTTGAAGTAGACTTTGAGGCCATGGCACCTGGGATAGATCCTCCTAACACAGTCTTCCCCGCAAGATTGGTAACCCCACCTGACTTAGTAGACCCTCTTGAGTTGGTAGCCCCTCCCGACCCCAGCGTGGCCATACGACTCTGGTAGTACTCTTGGCTTTGGGTGTGACCACTCTGGTCAGCATTCACTTTCTTTACCTGTATTCAGAAGAGTATACATAGTTTATTTGTTCATTGTGCAATATTTCTGACAATGTCCACCCATGAGGGTAACAGAGGTGAATTTCACTTTTGCAAACCCTGGCCCATGGATGGGCATACATCACTTTATGCTTTATTCTCTTTCCTTCCTCTTTTTCTCATTTTACTTTTTATACTCGTACATGTATTCATTTACCATGATACATTTGTCATTTTTACTATTTTTAAATGGTTGAATAAATAATTTTGATAGTAATAATAACATACTTTGTAAGTGACCACAATCCAATTTTTAGTATCGTATTTTCAAGAGAGTGTTAACAATCACTTTGAAAAATTTGCCTATACTTTTTGCGACAGTTATCATAAATCTTAGAGCTGACCACAAAACATTGCGAGGAGTACAAATAATCCACAATGAAGATTGTATGAAGACTTCAGTTGTAAAAAGGGTTAGCTCTATATTCAACCAAATGTTACTGAGTTATCCATATCACTTCATTGATTACCTTGCCTTGTACAATAACTCATTGACTACTAAATTCTGAAAATCCCAGATGCTTTATACAGGGAATAATGTAAATTCAATGTATATGTACCTGCGGTTTCACCACTGCCATGGTCTTCTCAAACTTCTGATGACCTTTGAACTTGCGATGACCGTAGCTGATGTTGATGAGAGCAGTAGGATTGAGACGATAGCCACGCTTCCCAGTACAACGCAGCTCAAGTGCGCCAGCAAACTCTTCATCAAAGACAACATCATAGGTGGTGTCTAGTACTGTAGCTCCTACAGTGTGAAATAAAGAAGAATACATTATATTTGACCCGGCAGATTGAGAGTTTGTAGCAATAAGCCCTTAGTATCATCATGTGAACCCAGTATCTCCAACCTGTATATCAGTCACCATTCCCATGTAATCCTAAAAGGTAGAGTTAAATGCCCTAAATAATTCTAGGAAACAAATGACACACATTCTTGCAATCTTAGGGCGTATTTTTTTAAAGTTGCTGCTGATCGGAACGTACCAATCAAAATCATGGTGTCATGCGTGTCTTGTTGGAATCACATACCATGCGTGAATGAAGATGCCTGTTACAAGTTGCAAATGATTTGCAGTTGGTTTGGCCTCAATTGCAACTTTTGAAAAACATCCCATGAGTGTTACAGTATAGGTACAGTGAAGCCCTCTCATTCGTTGATGATGGGTCAAAAAGTGAACCCCCCCCCCCCACATAATCTGAGTATTAGAATGTCAACATAGAATCACCCACCTGTATGTATACCAGTCACAACGCCATGTAACCCCAAGGGTACGGTGAAACCCTCTCGAACGTTGATCACACGATCAAAAAGCTGGAACTCTGCATCAGGATCAGGGATGAGGTTTCCTTGGCCGTCAACAGGCTGCAAAAAAATGATTTTATTTTATTTTTTTTCAATTCCAATTACAGAAATCATTTCATTGAATTTTGTTGTACAAAAATTAAATGATAATCATAATAATACATGTGACATAAAAGGCGCCAAATCCACAAAGATTTAGTGCTCAAGGCGCGCACAAAGAGAAAATAGGAGAGTGGAAAATAACGTAGAATATAGCATGAGAAAGGCATCAGACAACTATAATTACCATAATTTGAACAAAATTTGAAAATGATCTTGTAATAAAACACATGGCCATCGACAGGCTGCATGTATGAGGCATTGATTTGGTGTATTAATCTCATTTGGACAAGATTTGAATAAATTTTGACAATAATATTGCAATAAAGCAGATTGCCCTTCACAGACTGAATGTACATGTATGATTTAATCATTTGATTATGTTTTCTTTCAATAAAATATTGTGTAATTTCAAAAACAACAAAATCTGAAAATAATCTTAAAATAAAGCACATGTCCATCAACAGGGTACATGAATGATCAATTGGTTTGATGCTTCATTTCAATAACATAGATTTGTGCAATTTTGAACATAAACGCATGGTCGTCCACAGACTACATGTATGATTTTTTTTTTGAAGAAACATTTATGCAATCACCATATACCCCCACGCAATACAAATGAAGTTTAATTGGTACTCACTCTGTATAGGAGATGAGGTCTAACTGCGAGTTTCACCTTCTTCTTACTAGTCGTCTTCACCTAAGAAAACAAAAGAAAATAAAAACACTAATCATTCAACCAGGTTCTCCTCAGAAAACAGACTTAAAATTTAGTGGAAGACAGTGGTTCTCACTCTCACTTTTCAACAAGACGGTTACAATTAATTTCATTCAGCAAGACATTCATCCACATCGTTCCTCACTCAACCCAGGAACAGATAATGGGTCCCTAGAAGGAATTTATATTCCCTAAAATGCACAATTGATATCAATCGCATGCCTATGGCAAATTATGTATGTAAGTTTGCTTTTGATTACAAAATCAAATTAGCGATTAATTGCAAACCTTTATGTTACGGGTCCCTGGGGTAATAAATGCTGCATCAATGTAGAGTTGTTCTCCTTTAAATATTACGTACCTTACCATAGATATGAGCACTTTAGGTCACTATATTTCTGGTTGCATGCATATAGAAATCTAGAAGCTACTTTACCTTCTCAATTTCTTCCTCGATGAGTTTAATGATGGGTGCTTCCAAGTCTTTGGATCCAATCTTGCTCTTTGGTGCTTTAGTCGAAGCCTGTTTATCAATCCAACCTTTCACTTCATCTAACCCATAACCTGCCCCAGCAAACATCTCATCCTCATATAGAGACTCGTTGAAGCCTTTACCACTCAAGAATCGGACAACAGCTGGAAACCTGTGGAGTAAATACAAATAAATATTAATCCATGCTTTCACTTCATCTAGCCCATAACCTGCCCCAGCGAACATCTCATCCTCATAAAGAGACTCGTTGAAGCCTTTACCACTCAAGAATCGGACAACAGCTGGAAACCTGTGGAGTAAATACAAATAAATATTAATCCATGCTTTCACTTCATCTAGCCCATACCCTGCCCAAGCAAACATTTCATCCCTGTACAGAGACTTCTTGAACCCTTTACCGCTCAGAAATCGGACCCCAACGGGATACCCGAAGAGGAATAGAAATATTATCAACCTTGCATAGGTCAAATAATTGCAAAGTGGAAGGAATTTTAAGCCTTCTAATATTCAGCTGCTGTTTTAACCTGTAATAAGTCATATTATCTCAAAGTCAAAGTTATTTCTTCGATCCCAAAAGATTACACTTGGGCAAGTTTGACTGTAAATCTTTTGAAGAAGCCCCTGGTCACAAACTGGACACCTCACTCCGCTTCTGTCTAATCCCATTGTCTGAGGGTTAATATACAAGATACTTGTCCAAAGTGAAATACACTTTTGTCCATGGGCACAATTTTGTATTCATTCACATATACTCAGTGAGGTATACATCCTGTATTTCCAGTTCTGAGGTCTAATGAGTATAATTGCATATATTCGAAAAAAGTTATAACAGTTTCTTTAGAAACTGAACAATTAACTCCGCTTCTGCCAAAACCCATTGTCCCAGGGAGGTGTTTCACCAAGATAAGAAAGACTTTACTTACGACTTTACATTCGACTGGTATCTGTTCTTGCGCTGAATACACGTAATGCTATTTACAATGATTTATCACAAGAATTGATATCAGTCAAACTTAAAGTCGTGCGTATAGTCTTTCTTATCTTGGTGAAACACCTCCCTGGAGAGTTAATATCTCTTCCCCAAGTGAAATATATTTATTTTACTGGGCACAAATTTGTAGTGCTGGACTTACTCAGTAAGATATGCATCCAGTATTTCCAGAAGGGCTAGTGAGTAGATCCATTTTCCTTGATCGTTACGCCTGGTGTATCCCGGTACAACGTTCAAACGTTAAAAACCAGAAATAGAATTCAAGAGATGGAAACCTGACCTAATTTATAGCACCTTCATTATGACTACTGCAGGATCCCCTTGCCATAAACTGAACACCTAACTTCGCCATGGGCACAACTCTGTAGTGCTGGACTTACTCAGTAAGATATGCATCCAGTATATCCAGAAGGGCAAGTGAGTATATCCACTTTCCTTGATCATTACGTCTGGTGTAACCTGGTACCTCTTGCTCCGTTTTGTTGAATTTCAGATTCAATCCAACATTGACACTTGCTCCTTTGAAACCCTCATCACTTCGTCTGTCAAGGAAAGAAAGATTCTTAGTTAGCCTCGACCCAAGTACATATGTTCTTACTTGGCATCAACACTGAATGCATTACAACATTCTTACTTGGCTTTAACACCAAATTCATAACAATATTCGTACTTGGCTTCTACACTAAATGAATTACAATGTTCTCCCTGGGCTTCGACACCATACACATGACAATATTCTTTCTTGGCTAGACATCAAACACGTTACAATGTTCTATCTGGGCTTTCACATCAAACACATTACAATGCTTGACTTCATCACCGAATATGTGACAATTCTTGTATTACTTGAACGACATGCACTCACTAATAGCATAACAGACATGACAATGCCTGGGATTACCCATATCTACTTACGATGGTCTTGGTCCTCTTGTTACATACACAGAGCCAGTGAGTCTTGATACTTGCATTGATGAAATGCCCAATCGCTGCGCTGCCACATAACCCTCCAGATATTGAACTGTATGGGACTACACAAAAAAAGGAATCTTAGAGAACATTGATATTGATAATATTCAGAATTGCCACATGTTCCACATACATAACATCCAGAGTTTGAACTAGCTGGCACTACATACAAAAATAACATTTAAGATGTGTAAGATTCAAATCACTAATCTATGACATTAATCTACAAAGGATTTCAGAATCACTTAAATCTCCATTACTATCCCTTAAAAGACATAGGTTGTATTGCACTGAATGAGACTACACATCATTTCATGTTGGCTGATATCTTATAAGTTATCGACTGCAATTTGAAATTGATCTGACCTACAGCATTCAAGAAATGTTGTCTGAGCAGAAATTTTCACTGTCATTTAATTTTGCTAATTTCAGAACTATGAATTCACAACAAATTTCACCCACTGTCATGCCAGACTTGTGTACATTAATCTTTCAAAGCTTGAGTTTGAAATTCAGTGAATTTGCTACGATTTAAGCACGCTAAAATTCCATCACACAATAAGGAGGACATGCATACTTATGGACTATACTTACACTCTGTGTAGCTCTGATGTAATCTAGTGACGGTTCATTGGGAATGGTAAAGAGAACTTGTACTCTGCCATCACTAGTGCTCTCAACCTGTCAATCATAAATACAACAAACATTTCACTAAACAACAACAAATAGTTTATAGTTAAAGTGTATGGAACAAATATTGCACTGTCTTACACTGTACGACTGTTTTATCATAGAACTAATAATAATAATAATAATAATAATAGTGGCTACTTGTATAGCGCACAGGTCCACGTTTCGGAGCTCATGGCGCTTTATTTGAAATAGAAAAGTAAATGAAGACAATACAAAGTGAAGCAAGAATATCCTGGACACAAAAAGGTATTGAAGTATTATGATGAAACAAACAAGTAGGTTTTAAGTTGGGATTTGAATGCTTCTGTTAAAGATAGCTGGCGTAACTGAAGAGGGAGCTCATACATACATTAAAATAATTGAATATCATTTTAGAATGTAAAGCAACATAAAATGTACACTGAACCTCATGTATATTGGCCACATCAAAGTAAAATTTACTTTACCTTCAAGGGGGATGGTTTGTTTTCATACTTCTATCTGAAGTTTTGCATATAAGTTTGATTGGGTTATATCCAAATATGAACAAGACATGTGAATAGACTTTTCTCCAGACTGAGCGGAACAGTGCAGGCATGTTCTGCCATGTCTCCTACACTGCAACAGCTAAAAAGTTTATATTGACAACAACACAATAGGGACAATTCAGTGTGAAACATGGAATATGGCGCAATGCTGGGATAAAGCTCTGACAAGGTTTTAGTATTACTCACCATTCCTTGACAGCCATAATGAGGATTCCCAAGCATGAAGCATGGCGCATCGTTAGGATAAAGTTCTGATAAGGTCTTGAACTGATGGAAGCCTGGATCATGAACGGCTATGTCCTATAAAAAACAAACAAAAAAAAACATTTTGTTTCAAAGATTTTGATGGTAGACCTACATGTACACTCCAATTATAAGCATCATTCAATACATAACTTCATGCAAAATCTGAGAGTAAAGAGTCTTATCTGTGTTAGGTGCAAGCACATGAGTGTGGAATAGTGCCATAGATATGACTCTCCCTACGGCCAAAACAAAGGTTGGCTGCCTTCAACCGAGCAACCATATAAAAATTGCTCAACTAGAATACTCCTTTTTCACTTCCACTAAAATGAAGAAGAAAAAAATACAGTTTAATCATAGATAAACAAGTGAAATACATATTCAGAAGTGATTTTACATAAGATTTTCAATAAAATGTACTAATTGCAATCAAAATGTAAACCAAAAACCGGTGAAAAGCGCTTCCCAGGAGCTGCTTCAAAATTCTGGAACAATATTTCTCTTGAAATTTGGGCAACTTCAAACTCTGCCACGTACAAAAACATCTTACTTATTTTCTTCCCACAGTAATCTAATTGTTTTCATTTTTGTTTGTAAAGCGCTATGGTACTCTTTGTTTTTAGTGCTATAGTTATCATTATTATTATTATCAAATAAATGCATGCTGCAAAACAATGTCTTCTCCCTACCTTCAGTGTGACTTGGTAGGCATATGGGATGGGAGCCAGTGTCCACTGCTTCTCGAGAGTGATATTCCCACCATGGCCGCAAGCATACCTGACAAAAAAAACAAAGACAAAGGTCAGAATCAAATGGAAAATTATGCTAATCATCATCATCTTGTGTTATCACACAATCACTTTTGAATGTCCAGCTCATGCAAGAGTCACATCATTCACAACTACATGTACTCAGTCTCTCTTTGTACAAGGTTGTAATATACAATTGAAGCTCAGAAAATAAGGTACAGACTGGCTGCCCTGATCACACTCATACTCTGCAGAGCTATCAGTGTACCACCATTTCTTTGTCCTGTACCTCCTCATCCACAATCTTAATCTCATTAAACTACACCAGGTGATCCATAATAACAAAATGAAGCCTTACCTTCTTCCAAGCAAGGGACAGGCATAGAGAATGACCTTGGTTTCCCGAATGTTCACACCTTTTCTCCTGAAGTACCTGCAAAACATCAAAGAATACTGAGAATTGAATCTTCATAAGTTATTTCAAGACCAAAAAGAAATTAACACAGAAAAAAATACACGCCTTAGCTGGCATTTGCATTAAGGATCTTTTGAGCCACGTTAAAGCAGCAAGGTTGCTGTTTCAACAAGTTTTGAGATTATAGGAACAGCTTTAAGAATTACTGTTATCACTCTTGTGCTGAGCGGTTGAAAATCTTCTAAGTATCTTTTAAGAATCTTCTTGAATGGAGCCTTGTCTTGAATCCTCTATCAATTCAATAATGTATGCCGACTTTCCTTAAAATCATTCTTAGATTCTACAACGACTTGGTGAAGTGTTGCCAAGGTAACTTACTCTTCTCCGATGGTCTGAGCATCTTTTTTCCATTTGTCCGTCTCTGCTGGTTTGAGTTTGATCTCTTGAATGGAACCTTGTCTTGAATCCTCTATCAATTCATATCTACATTGATGGAAAAAAAAACAAAGCAGTGTGATTTCAGATGAACACTGCAGAATCAAGTACTGATGCTCTAAAACCATGGGTCTCTCTTGCAAACACATCCATCTCTGCCAAGCCAATCAGGGAGAATGAGGCTATTTATACTATTGTATGGTTGTGAGACATGGACTATCTACAGGCGACATGAAAAACAACTCCAGCAATTCCATCTCCGATGTCTTCGCAGCATCCTCAATATCCGCTGGCAGGAAAGGATACCTGACACAGAAGTGCTGGAGAGGGCAGAGCTTCCAAGTGTGATAACCACCATGCGCAAGGCACAAACCCGCTGGGTTGGTCATGTTTCAAGAATGAAGAACTCTCGAATCCCTAAACAGCTCTTTTACGGTGAACTCGGGCAAGGTAAAAAAAAAATTGGCGGACAGCGAAAACGCTACAAGGACACTCTGAAGGTCTACCTCAAAGACTTCAACATCAACGTTGACACATGGGAAGGTGCAGCCTCTGACAGACCTGCCTGGCGAAGTCTCATTTACAAAGGCGCCAACCACTCGGAGACGATGCGATCAGAGGTTGCGAAAGAGAAATGCAGGACGCGAAAAGAGAGAGCTGCAAATGCAGCAAACAACCCACCCACTCACTGGTGTCAGACCTGTGGGAGAGGGTTTCACGCCCGTATTGGCCTCATTAGCCACTCACGGACACATATCTGACTTTTAAATCTACATTGTCATGGTCATATTTGATTACGAATTGACGAACATCATGGCGCCACCTCGCAGTAGCCAGACGTGAGGCAAGGCCATTGGGGATAAGGGACTATTTGTCTTTTGTTTTGGTTGATTCTGACATTGTTCAAGGGAACAAAGCAAAGGTAATAGAGGGTCATGCAATAATCGAAATACATTCATAGATCAATTCCTAACTTCCTAATCAGAAATTGTGCATAACACTGCATGACATTAATTGAAGGACTTTAAAAGAGATCAATACTGCTCTAGAGGCATGAATAACTCATCTCTGTGTAGAAAAACATCCAGATCAAATCATTCATATCTACAAATCGTCAATTGGTAGGGTGCCTTACCCCCCCCCCCCCCCCTCATAAAAGACCTTCAGTCAAGACTTTGCAAAACTTAACTCTTATGTGACACACTTTCATGACTTTTTCATTTGATATCTGACTTGATAACAGTTTGGCCTTTCAGGGATGCATTACATCTAATTGAAGTCTGATCTTTCATATTGGCTCATTACCCCTAACCCTTCTCATTATCGTACATAGCTCTCCAAATCTCAATACATTTAGTGCCTGAAATATTTTGCCTCTCAATATTGGAAAGTCAACTTCCAGCACAGCATTCAAGTCTCAGTTTTGAGTATATAATGCAAAGCACCTTGAGTCCTCCAAAGAGTGCTATATAAATTACATGTATCATTAATCTCACCTGTACTGTCTATCAGATACTGAGACTACTTTCACTTTCGCACATAACGCTCCAAATCTGAATGCATTTAGTGCCCAAACTATATTGCCTCTCATCGGAGAAGAGCTAAAGCCAAGTTAGTAATAATGCAAAGCACTTTGAGCACACCATAGTATGGAAATCTCAACCATATAAATTGCATGTTTCTCACCTCTACTGTCTCTCAGATACTTGTAATGATTGAGCACAAGTGAATATTGGCTAAAGCCAGGGTGATAATAATTCTAAGAACATTGAACACTCCAAAGAGTGTGATATAAAATGCATATATAACTCATCTGTACTGTCTATCAGATACTGTGACTACTTCTCACTCCAAATCTGAATGCATGTGGTGCCCAAACTATATTGCCTCTCATTGGAGAAGAGCCAAAGCCTGGGTAATAATAATGCAAAGCACCTGAAGCACTCCCAAGATTGAGTGTGTACTATCTCTCAGATACTGCGGCTACTTTTCACTCTCGCATATAACGCTCCAATTCTGAATGCATTTGGTGCCCAAACTATATTGCCTCTCATTGGAGAAGAGCTAAAGCCAGGGTAATAATAATGGAAAGCACCTGAAGCACTTCACGTGGTGGATATATGCACTTTATGAATTGCATGTATTATTAATCTCGCCTGTACTGTCTCTCAGATACTTGTAATGATTGAGCACAAGTGGAGAATGGCTAAAGCCAGGGTAATAATAATGCAACGCACATTGAACACTCCAAAGAGTGCAGTATAAATTCCATGTCTTAGTCTGACTCACCTGAACTGTCTGTCCGATACTGCGACTACTTTTACTTCCTTGAGATGCGGCCATTCAGCAAACACTGTCTCTCCAAGGAGTGCATTGGCAAGCTTTCTGGCATCCTGTAATGCAACATAATGAATGTAAAGAAGAGAAATATCTTCATGAAAAATATCAGATTTATTGACAAATAAAAAGCTGCTTGAAGAAAAATTTGATCTTTGACGTTAAAAAAAGGCAAAAACCTCAAAGCCCTCAAATTTACAGCTTGTTGATACTATCACGGCACTACTTGAAAAATCTGTTGTTGAATATTCTTTGATCAAGGATGCAATACATAATAGGTGATAAAGGAAGTAAATGACAGGCTTCTTTGTGAACAACTCTAACATTGAAGTAAAATACACAAGAGATTAAAGGCATCGTTAACCTGTTTTCATGTCAGCTTCTTTTAATGTTTCCTTTTTCTTAGCCCTTAAACATCCTAGTAGGAGCTTTATAAATATCGGAATACTATCATAATCATCATCCTTTATCAGATCCTAAAGGCATCAAAATTATCTTATAAACCAGACGGTTCTAAAATAAAAAAAGATAAAGAGAAAACTCACCGGGTCTTCATCCTTAGCATTGACGCTGAGGATACAGTTCTCTCCTCGACTCAGTTGTTGGAACACCTTCACGTCAGCGTTACGTACTTCATGCTACAAACAATGAAAGGCGTTGACAAAATTATACCATTGTCTTGCAGACCATTAACTTACACATGTAGGATCTAATAATAATAATAATGATTTATGCTTATATAGCCCATAATATGTGAGTCTCCATGAGCTTTACATAATAAAATGCAATACAATCTTCATAGACAGGTGTCATCCATTATTGAACATAGATCTTTATTTATGACCAGCAAGCTTGGATAGTGTTTAGAATGGAAGATCCAATGGACAATTACACATTTTTTATGTAGATAGATGTGATGTATTAATGGAAATAGATCTCATAGATGCATGGTTCAGTGTACTGGAAAAGCCAATATTTTAATGTACATGTACATAAATATTTTGCAAATTCACTGAATTTCAGACATATTCACATACTAGCTGGTGATTATTTTCATGTTTCGAAAGATCACTTCTATGTATGTTAAGATATATNATTTTGCAAATTCACTGAATTTCAGACATATTCACATACTAGCTGGTGATTATTTTCATGTTTCGAAAGATCACTTCTATGTATGTTAAGATATACTATTTATTTATATTATGTATTTATGTTAAGTGTTTGTATTGTAAATCATTCATTTGAACGCAGAAATCAAATCAAATCAAATCAAATCATAGTACACACTATGGGTATCATACAGAGTTGAAATTTTGGCAAATTCACGGTTACAAAATTTGTGAAAATAATACCCGGGTAAAAATTTCAAATTATACAGTACCCCCATTTGGAAGCAAAAGAGGAAGGGGACATTTAGGAATACAATTTTTGGTTGCCATATCTAGAAAAGTCAGAGAGATTTACCTCAAAGCTGAGATGATAGAGTGTTGGGAATCCTGGAAAGTAAACTCCAAGTCTGACACCGTCTAACAGTCCTTTCTGAAGTCTACCAATGTCTATGTGAAAGGCATCTTTCCGAATCAGCTCACACCTGGATTGGACGTTGATAAATGTAAAAGTTACGAGAATAATAATAATAATACTGTCCAATTAATCTACGAGTCCTATCTAGAGTCTACCAATGTCTATGTGAAAGGCATTTTTCCGAATCAGCTCACACCTGTAATGGACATTGATAAATGTAAAAGTTATGAGTGAGAACAATAATGACAATAATAACAATGTCTGCTACAATAATCCTTTCTTGAGTCTACCAATGTCTATGTGGAAGGCATCTTTATGAATCAGCTCACAATATAATGGACATTGATAAATGTAAATGTGATGATAATAATACTAATACTAATGTTCAACACAATATACAAGTCCTTTCATGTCTATGTGGAAGGCATCCTTTTGAAGATATGATGGACAACATAATGGACATTGATAAATGTTATAATGATGATGATGATTATGATAATGATGATAATCATAATAGTGATAATAATGATAACAATGATGATAATGATACTGTCCCATTAATCTAGGAGTCCTTTCTTGTATCTGTCTATGTCTATGTGGAAAGCATCTTTCCGAATCCGCTCACACCTATAATGGACAATGATAAATGTTATAACAATGATAATAGTCATCATCATCATCATAGTAATAATGATAATCTCTGAAGAGTGGAAAAATGTGTTCAATAAACTCCAATAATAATGCAAAGACCAACCACATATATTTTTGAATGGGCTATCCTGGTAAAATGTGAATAAATAAATCCAGAATAAATCAATACATAGATAAAATAAATCAACAGATAAAGAAAAAAAAAAATCCTTACTTTGCAAGACAGTTGCGTATATCAGGAAACTTTCCCTGTAGAGATGACGTATAAGTGTAAGGATTGGTGCGATCTGTGGTGTAAAGAAGATGCTCACTGTGTCTATTTCTCTTCACTTCATCGTCCTTCAACTTATCCTCATACATCGCCATTCCTGCCAACAAGCGTTTCTGTCAAAACACAATAAATAAATTATCATCATATATTGCTTTTCCTGCGAACAATCGTTTCTGTAAAAATACAATTAATAACTTCTCATCATATATTGTCATTCCTGCCAAAAAAAATTTCTGTAAAAGCACAATAAAAAACCTATCATAATATATCACCATTCCTGCAAACAATCATTTCTGTCAAATACATAATTAATATATTATCATAACAACTGTCAGTTTATGCCAATAACCAAATCTATCTAAAATATATAGTATGTATTTAATCTTCATACATTGTTTCTGTTACAGAAGCAGTATGTATCAGTATCTTTATATATAAAATCATTCCCCCAAACAATCACTCTGGGGGACGCACAAAATAATACTGCAATCAACTTCACACATGCTCACATTCACGAAAGGAATTGCCATTTGAAAGACACTACAATAATCTTAAAGTATCCTCAAACATTTTTGCAAAAACATATGTTGTAGTTGCCATTCCTACCAGCAAACATTTTTGAGAAAAAAAAATAAATAAAATAAACATGTGTTTTATCGATTACGCTTGGCTCAGGTGTATGAAACCCTAAGATGACAAAACTCATTCAAACATAAAAACAACATGCATCCAAATGTCGATATGAAAACCTTTCATTGTTCTAATACTTTCAAGAGAAATAAAAAATGAATATGTCATACAATTTGGCAGATATGTTGCCGTAGACCAAAAGCATTCGATCTGGTAAACAACGGTTACTAATTGACTATACCAAGCACAATTACATTTTCCATTGAGACAGGTGTGATGACATGATGATGTTCTGCCTTCATAGACATCTATAGATATTAGAATCCCCTTAAAGGTCCACTATTATGAAAATACAAGTTGATCTGTATTGATGTATTATACCATTATCAATACCCTTTCCAGTGAAAGAGGGCCCAAATGTGTTTCATATATTTTATAACTTTTTTTTTTCATTTTTATGTTGGCTTAGTAGGGTACGCCCCTAAAAATTCTGTCAAATGTCAATCCTGTTGTGACATCACAAGAGTCAAGTTTGTTCACCTTTCTAGATCATGTTTCAGAGCTGGTTCTGTAAATAACAAAAGGAAATATGTGGATCAATGCAGGGATTTAAATTCAGGTAATTGCGCATTCCAATTCCCTTTCATTGATCCACATATTCTTTTGTTATTTACAGAACCAGCTCTGAAACATGATGTGGCAAGGTGAACAAACTTGACTCTTGTGATGTCACAACAGGATTGACATTTGAAAGAAATTTTTAGGGGCGTTCCCTACTAAGCCAACATAAAATTGAAAAAAAAATATTATTAAATATATGAAACACATTTGGACTCTCTTTCACTGAAAAGGGTATTGATAATGGTATAATGCATCAATACAGATCAACTTATATTTTCATAATAGTAACCCTTTAACAAGTAAAAGAGGATGAAAAAAGTCAGGAATATGATACACGCTAAGTATATCTGTGATTCTTCCTTCCAACAATAGTTGTAATGAAAATATATGTATGATTGGTTTACCTCATCAATGAAGGGAATGAGAACCACAGCTTCCCATGCCTGCAGCTTGCCGTTGAGATCTTGTTCAAACTCTATTGGATAGTATTCAATGATTGGGGAGTTCTCCAACAACATCAGAGGCTGCAATGAAAGAAGGAAGAGAGATGTCTAGGACAGGATGGAAATCTATAATTTTTTTTACCGAAAATCACAAATTGAGACCGAAATCACATTTTTTCTCACTGCAATTTATAAAAAACAAAGCAAAATCTGTTATCAAAATATGTGTGATCTAACAATAAAAGAAGTTATAATAGCATGTAACAAAATATTGCTACTGGATTATGTTTCATAAACCTCTTCATGGAGAGCACAACTGGTGACCCTTTCCTGCAGTCAATGATATCACTTGTCACTGAGAGGATTACCAGTCATGTTTAGAGTCATGCGTAAACTACATGTCTGAAAAACTTTATGAAACAAAGCCCAGTTTGTATTCATTAGAAAGCTGCACTCTCCACTTTTTCACTGGGACAATAACCATGAGGAGAGAGCATTATATACTGTAGAGCGGATTTTTTTTTTGCTTTTCGTGGTAAAATTGGCGACCGTGAATTTTAGACCCACGAAAATAATCCTTAAAAATTTGTACGAAAAGTTAGCATGCGCAGAACTTCACACAGTGCATTTTGAAGAGGTACGATAGGGCTATTAATGTTTCAATCACATGTATATTTGAGTTTCTAATTTCTAGATTATTCCGTCTTTATCTATATCTTTTCGGGATTGAAAAGAGTTCTTATGTAGCAGTAATCCATTTCTGTTTCTTGAAAAATCTTTATTAGTCAGGTCTTAAGATTATACCTGTGAAAATGTTCATGTACTAACCAACCGCAAAAAAAATTAACACCGCAAAATTATCCCGCTATACAGTAGTAAAACAGGAACAAGAAAGGATGTGTTTCACATATACCTACCCAGTATGCTGAAGGAAGATGATCCTTACTAGCTGGGGGAAGCACAGCTAGTAGCTGCTGAAATGGCAAGAAAGGCTGACCTCTGTCAAAGGTCAACTTGAGGTTACTGAAATCCTTCAGATCAGACATGTAGGGTGCGTAGTGATGTGGGTAATACCTGAAAATAATGTAGAGAGAAAGAAACATGTGAGGTGTGTAATGATGAGGATGGCATCCGAAAACAATGTGAAGACATAAAGACGTAGAGTCGACATTTGGAATACTCAATACATATTAGGTAAACCGGTAAGTCAAAAATCTGAAAGATGCCTCCAGATATTTTACTTGATTTTCAAATTCTTAGTAAGAGTTTCTGTACAAAGATTATATTGACTCTGCGGACTGACTTTGGTAATTGTCCTTTCCGAAGAGGCTACCCTAAGTAAATGAGACTAGGTATTATTAATATCAGGACGATTCTATATAATGGTCAAATTCTGAGTACGTGTGACTTGGAATCCATTTTGTATATGCTTACTTGTTGCTAAGTTGGGCAAGCCATGGGCAAGCTTTCAGATTGTCTAGAATAACCTTTGAGTACAGAGTCTATTAGCATCTATGAGTAAACCCACCTATTGCAAATCATTACCATTATCATTAATAAATATTGCATATTATTAAAGAGATGTGCTTACCAACTCCAAGATTGAATGCCATTGTAGTAGTAATGCAAGATCCACTGTATAGCATGGATGTAATCACTCACAATCTGTGCTTGTTGCTCTCTGAAAAGGCAAGAAAAATAAATTACAAATAAACATACATTTAAAATATACTTTCTTTATGTCAGTAATGATACCAATCGCTCCATGATATATATATACATTTACAGCAACATTAGCTGTTCTTAAAATAATTCTTGCCTTAGTTATCCCAACATGGATAAACACTGATTAACAGTGCTTTACCGAGAAGCTGTGAACAAAGTTACAGGCATTCTCGGGTAGGAATACCTGTGATTTTTTTTCACAGCTTCTCGGTAAAGCACTGTCAATCAGTGTTTATACATGTTGGGATAAGACAAGAATTATTTCAAATATTTATCTATTCAACACAAAAATCATTCAATTGATATTAGCTGTTCTCTGTCACATTATTCTTCATCATGCAAGAAAATTGTTGTATCAGAGAAAAACTTAAAATATGGGTGGTTGGTGAGGACGTAGCATTTATTTTCATTTGTGTTGTTGTTGGGTTTTTTCACGAAGCTTTTTGAAAGCTATGACGATTGTGATTGCGGTCAATATGACACTTCATGTTTGTATCAAAATGTGCTTTGTACATATTGAATAAATAGGGGGCTTGGACAATAACTGAAACCAGCCATTCTTCATGTCCTTCGCTAATTTGTAAACCACCAGCCCGATGGTAAAGAGAGCCCTCTACTGGTTCAGCCAACTCACTTGGTAATCCGTTTGAATCCCATCTTGTTGTCATAGTAATCTTTCTTCCTCATCTTGAACTCCATCTCAACTGGATCAACTAAAAATATGGAAAATATTAAAGTTCAAAACTTTATAATTTAAAATAAACTCATGATGTACATTACATAGCATTGAAAATAGATGAAGAATGACAATAGATGAAGAATGAAATAAATTCATCATTATCCACCAATGAAAAAAATTGAAAACATATTAAAAAAAAGTAAAAACAGATTGAAAATAGATGAAAAAAACAGCATTATATATCCACTGTATAAATAAACTAATTACATCAAGTGATTTTTAATGAAAAAGGAAATATTTGTAAGCCAAATCAAAGAGTAAATATGGTAGTATTCATTAAAATATCAAGTAACTTGTATTAGTATTCATCTCCAACATCAGCAAATAATGAATAGCATCATGATATTTCTATGAAAACAAAAGCATCATCAATACCAATCCAAGTGTTAGTTCCTGATTTTAAAACTAAGCATGTTACTTACTTTCATCATCTTCCTCATCTTCTGATAATTCATCAATGTTCTTGTTCTCAATGTACTCCATGTCAATGAAACCTGGCATCTAAAAAACATATAAAAATGGATTTATTGGCCTTTTCACCCATTTTCCACTCCTTTTTTTAATTATTCACTTATAATGTAATTTGATAATAATTAAGTTCACCAGCAGAGTAATTATTCTACAGAATCTAACTGATTTGTTTTTAACTCTGGTCTCAGTAATCTCCACATTCATAATAATTTGTATCCCTGAACATCTTAAGAAGAAATGTCCTTTGTTCTGGTACAATAAATGAAAATAATGACATTATTTCTTATGTGACACTTTTCCCATACAGCCCAAAGCGCTCTAGCAATATCATTACCTCAGTCAAAGGATATATATTAACAATATCAACTGCAAATAGTGCATTTCCTTAGCACCCTGGGGTTCTTCAACATTGCTTCAACTCTGAGGGATTTGGACAGCAATCACCTCCAACCATCACATCACATTGACCCCATGTTTAGCACTCCCCGTCCCCAAAAACCTAGATCTAATATTTAATTGAAATTAAATTTACATTACCTCTTCTTGAAGTTTCTCTCGTAGATATTTCTTCATCTCGACCTTCTTGCTCTTCCATGCATTCTCGTCTTGATTGCCTTCCAAGAAACTCAGATCAATCGACTGACTTTCAAAGTTATCATAGTCAAACTACAATAAAAGAATAAAAAAGTAAATTCACTAAATAATGATGATGATGATGATGGCCTTTTGTATAGCGCCCGTATCCGCCACAGCTGGGCGCTCATGGCGCTTGATTACTAAAAAAATAATATCTCACAGATTTCAATGTCCTAATTAGTGCTATGGTTTATCTTTCAGTCCAAGAACTCCCAGTGATGGTACACTTTGGTTATTCTTCTAACGACAGGGTAGTGGGGAACAGANTCTCCACACCCATGACGGCTGGTATCCCTAAACACTTCCAAGAAGAAAAGTTCTTGGTTCTGGCACAATAAACAAATAATGGCCCAAATTTGAGGGATTTCGATGGCTGCCCCGCATCCCCCACCCACCCAATTGATCCCTTGATTAGCACTCCCCATCCCTAAAACCTATCTAATCTTTCATTGAAATGAAATGTACATTACCTCTTCTTGTAGTTTCTCTCGAAGATATTTCTTCATCTCAACCTTCTTGCTCTTCCATGCATTCTCGTCTTGTTTGCCTTCCAAGAAACTCAGATCAATCGACTGACTTTCAAAGTTATCATAGTCAAACTATAATAAAAGAATAAAAAAGTAAATTCATTAAATAATCTGAAACTCAGGTCAACTTAGTGATGGTCAAGGATGGAATAAGAAGTGTTGCTAGAAAGTTGCTAGAAAATTAATTATAAATCAACTGCAAATCATTTACAAATTCAAATGTACATTGTCATTTGTGCACATTCTGGGGCCTGTAACATAAAAGAGATACGATAAATTGAAAATTAATCGTATCTTTATGGTACATGTTTTGCATAGACTTACGATAAATATTTATCGTAAGTTTAATTGCATCTTTCATGTTACAGGCCCCTGTTCTTATAACAAGAGGTGCATACAACTTGATACTAGAATAACCTAGCATTTCTAATAATCTGAGAAACTTCTGAATGCAGCTTGAACTACAAAAGCACAACTTATGAAGGTGTCACAAACGGAGTAGGCTTTTCACCTCTAAAATATTAAATCGTATACAATATTTTGAAGAGCAAAACTTTGATAATTAGAATTATGAAAGTTTGGCAATTCCTCGGCACATTCCCTGATAAATCATGAAAATATCCAAATAAAATGCAATCATACTTCAAATAGGAGGACATGCACTGGTCAAAGGAAGAACGATTGCGGAGGGTTGGCTCACAGCCAAATGGTTAATAAGATATCTTCTTACCTTGGACAGTTCCTTCATGAATTTTTGAAATCTTGGCAAGTTGAGAAGGCCGCCTTCATTGATGTATCCTGAAATGATGGAACAGGTATGTAGTAAAATTATCAAATATTGAAGTGTCTAGATGTTCTTAGAACAAAGTAACAGACTCTCAAATATATGTCCATCATGAATAATGAAGTACTTTGATACCCCCACAAGACAACTAATCAATTTCCACCTACACAACATACTTTACATTCATTGCCCCAAAACTTCGAAACTATCAACCCAAAGAGTTACATGAAAGAAGTTGTCTTTCAAGTTCAAATTGTTAGATAAATGTCATTGTATAAAAATTAATGCTACTACTCTTTGTTTCCAACATGAAACATAGATCACCATTTTTTTCTAGATTTTTACCGTATCTTCATACGTTTTATGGGTTATATATCAACATGTACATACATTGTTGTAAGATCATGATCATCAGCTATGAGAGTCCATGCATAGCTTGCTTCAGCGGGCTTTTGGATGCTTACATTATTGGAGGAGCAGTCTGCGCCTCAGAATGTTTTTAAACAGATACATGTATATGGCACAATAAAAATGCTGCAGATCATCATCGTCATCATCCATGCACGACATCTTCATTGATATGTCAATCATAAGATAAAGATCTCGTACATGTATGCCATGCAGTGACGCCATGCCAGTCACTTACCGTCTAACGTTGGCAGTACTTCTATGTACGTCTTGTAGAGCAGAGGCAATGCACTATGGGATATATGTAGATCAGGGAGGTGGGGTATGAAGTCATTGCCAACGAGAAACCCAAGTAGAACCCAGTCATCTATTACACTCTCTGTGTCATACCAATCAATCTGATCCTGTGGGATTGATGTGATAGAATACATTTCAATTATTTGATGTCACTTTGGGGTGAGGGGGGGGGGGGGGGGGGGGATTCCCCCCCCCCCCCCTCAACATTTTTTCAAATATCTCCCACACGCGCCAACAAATTTTCGCGACGTGTCATGACTTTTTTCTTTCAAGTATCGCTCAACTTTTGAGACCAAATTCGGGCGCCCGCGTGTACTGTTTTTGTGCCACGCCCATTTGAAAAAATTTGTCAACCCCAAAATTGCTCAAAAACGTGATTTTGTGTACAAAGTCAATGCAAATTGTGTTTTCACTAAAATATCATAAAAACTTGAAAATTTTTACTTTTAATGGCTCAAATTAATTTATTTTTGCAGCATTTTGCC
>BQKZ01000761.1:11144-42583 GCA_036244855.1 Temnopleurus reevesii
GAAAAAGGAAGACGGTGCATTTTTTAAAATAAGAATTAAAGGTGCACTTAGTAGTGCAACATATTTTTTAATTCAGCAGTTTGGGGGTTTGGGCCCTTGCTATGAGAAATAACTTCATTTAAATAATCCCAGCTCCAGCTTATCGAATGAGTATAATTATGGTTGTGAGGGAGCGATTTCGTCTGATTTATTTTGCACAACATTTTCACAATTAAAAAAATAAGAAACTAGCTTTTACAGAAGACCAATGGAACGTAATGGCGAGGCCTACAACTCACAAATTGTAGAACAAAATAATTAGTATTAATAATTAATGATAATGAAAAAAATACAAAGGATTGGGGGAAAATACGAGGATGAAGGAGAAGAGAGTATATATTACAACTGATAAGGGTGGTATGAAAAGATGATACTATGAGGGTAAAGAATAACAAGAGAAAAGGGGCAGGCGCGGCGCCACATTATTCGTTTGATAAAATGGGTGGTAATAAACAATTTTCATTGAAATCGTCGTGCATGGCATGGGTTACAATCTCATCAGCAGCTCTGGTTTTTTGTTTATATAATATCGTAAAATGTTGCATCCTGAAGAAAAGTGTACAATATCAAAGCTTCAGCAAAAGACGTAAGTTGTGCAGCTTGACAAAAATTGGGTACTTATGGTATCCGTCAGTGACAACCGTCTTTATTGAAATGCATTGGCCCATAATGTGGACTACTCCCTTTCGATTGGATACTTGCTTTCGTATCAGGTGAAAAAAAACAAATTAATTGGATGCCCAAGGATGCTCCTTTTTGAAAAATACTGTCAGTCGAAAAAAAAATATATATATAATAATAATAATAATAAGTCTGTATTTATATAGCGCTTAATAACATTTTCTCTAAGCACTTTACAAAGTTTCTTAACATTATCATACCAAATAGATTACAACTTATATATACTATTCCTATCATTATCATAATTACTACTACTACTACTAACACTACTAATACCATTACTACATTGTTAACTTAAATTAAATAAGATGAATCAATTACGGAAATTTTTTAGAGATGCTTTAAAGGGATTGAGAGATGTCCGGGATCTTAAACTAAGGGGAAGTGAGTTCCAAAGTGTAGGAGCAACAACTGAAAACTATATCACAAAGTTTTTTTTCGTTTTGTACTACACTCTCGAAACAGTCTATTCAAATTTGAATAAATGTTGTATGCGAGGGGCACTCAATAATCAGCTTTTCAAAAGGAATAGAATTAGTTTTAATATAACGCATCATCTCACGAAAACAATACGTTGTGTTTTCAGAATGATGCGATGAAGCACTGGATATGACTCAAATTTGAATAGAACACGATATAAAGTATTTTCGAAAAGTTAAGTCGGACGCAATTTCAATGCTCCTTTGTAATGCTATTGAAATCGGTACCGGCTTGTCATTGTTCTGTCTGCACAGTTGAATACACGGTTTACGGACCTATTGTCTGCGTTCTATAGTTAACTTTTCGGAAATAATTTATATCGTATTATAGACTTTTTCGAGGGTGTACAATATTGAAAATTAGGCCGAAATCGATCTACGGCCTCTATCTCCCCAGGGCCTTATGAAATTTCCTCTAATTAAACTATGAATAAATACCAAGAAACTCATGTATGGGTGCTGCTACACTGCAAAAACGCTGGTGTTAAATTTAACACCAACCGGAATCTATATATGACAACACCAGAAAAGTGTTGAAATAACACCAGTTTGGAATCCATTTTATATATTTCAATACCAACTGGTGTTGTTTAAGGCCTTGAACAACACCAGTCGGTGTTTAAATACATTGATTTGATTCCGAACTGGTGTTATTTTTACACTTTTCTGGTGTTGTACGATATAGATTCCGGTTGGTGTTGAATTTAACACCAGCGTTTTTGCAGGGTAGCTATTTCAAAATAATGACTTAAAGGAGCCAATAAATGCCAATAAACTATTACAAATGACTCTTTAAAACCACCTCATTGCATATGTTTGTTAATGACTTTTTAAAAAGATTTATCAATGTGAATGAAAATTTAACAAATATTGAAAAAAAAATCAGGTCGTTTCTAATTTCACAACTTCGGACGATGGTGAGCAACCAGACACTTATTTTTGTTTTGTTTTTAAGGGGCGGGGCTATGGTTTGACCAAAGAAATCACTTACGATTTCGGCATCAGCGATTTTCTAAAAGTGACGAATTCCAAATATCGATCTGGAAGGGAATAAACGGACCTCACGTTGCGTTTTTGCTCATTTTAATCCAACTTATGAAAAACCACATGATGGCGTCTTGCTTCGTCTTAGCTTTTTTGTGCTTGGCTTTGATAGACGTCGACCCCATTTTCGGGTTGAAGACGGATTCTGCTCCGATGACCGATGAATCAAGCGCCCAGCACCGTCAGACGAGATCATCGTCTACACCGATGCCATTCAATAGCTCCGAGATAACGGATCTAGTAAACAAGATCAATATGGTCAGAGGGCAGGTTGATCCAGAAGCCTCCAATATGGAATATGTGGTAATTTGTTGTTGTTTTTGTTGTTGTTTTTGTTGTTGTTTTAATTCACAGACTTGGCCTGCGCAAGAAAAATCTTGCTTTAATCAAAGGCAGAAAACCAAAAAAAAAAAATAAAAAAGAGCTTAAATCAAATCGGGCGATAATAAGCATGATAAGAAAGTTAGAATTTTCAATGTTATTACTCAACAGTTGTTTGTCGTGCAAATCAGCAACGTTGTGTCATGTGATGTGACGTAGTTGTGTCACGTGACAAGTATGGCTCAGTGGTAGAGCGTTTGCCCAATGAACGGAAGGTCGTGGATTCGAGATCCGGCCAAGTCATACCAAAGACATACAAAAAATGGGACCAGGCGCTCGGTATTCAAGAATGGAGAAGGGTTGTCATAATTTTATGTTATGCAGGGCCACTGGAAGAACAGCCTACAGCTGAAAGTGGCTACCCTGGGTAAGTAATCGATGGGTGCAGATACATTTATTGATTGAACCTTTTGAAGAATAAAAAATAGCATTTATGGAGCAAAACGGATTCTTAAAAACAATAAGTTATAATCAGTTAATAAGCTAATAAGGAAATGCATGATATACGTCATCACATGTGACCGTAGTTCACGTGTTATGACGAATGCCGTACAGTAATTTATGAAAACATCAGTTCATTAAAAAATAGATATTGAAATATTCATAACTTTCTTATTTCTTCACGAATGTACTTTAAACGTTTTTTTTTAATCTTTTGGTCTCATTTTTCTGCTTTTAATCAAAGCAAGAGTTTTCTGACTAAGTCTTCAGGCAATTTTTTTACACCTGTTTTCAACACCATATAATTTGTTTCTATAATCTGCCAATTTAATGGTCCTATACGGAGGGGCCACATGGTGTAGTGGTCATGATTCTAGCCTTTCAACAAGAGGGTCGTAGGTTCGAGTTCTACCCAGGGCGTTAATTTCCTTCAGCGAGAAATTCATCCACATCGTGCTGCACTCAACCCAGGTGAGGTGAATATTTATTGGTAGGAATATTTATTCCTTAATTAAAACGCCAAGTGCGCTGCGCTGGTGGCTGCCGGGCTAAAGCCAGGGTAATAATGCTGCATTAATTGTAGAGCGCTTAGGGACCTTTATCAGAGGTAATTAGCGCTATATAAGAATTGCAAATTATTATTATATAGAATTGAAATTGGGACCGGCTTGCAATTGTTGTTCTCGCAGAGTTTACGCCAGTGTGCACCATACCATGACTGTCACGGGCTGCGACAAATAAATCTAGTGTAGATGTTATCCTGGAGATAGATAACGCAGGATCATGACACCGTCCGTATTTCGCAAACAATTCGTGCCAATGCGAGCTAATGCGTAAACGATCCGCAAACTATGCGCCAGCTATGAGCAAATTCGTCGTACCAGTTAGTGTCATGTGGACATCATGGACACGCATTTATGAACTGTTCATGAACTCATCGTAAACTAGCTAGCGTAAACTAGTTGTGAACAATGCGGAAACATGCCAGTTCGTGCCCCAAAATGGCATGACTTGCCACGAGAAATTCGTGATCCAAAGTCGTGCAAGTGTCACCCTGGCTACATAACTTCTATAATCCTCATAACATTTAAGTATTGATTCCTTCAATCAATCATTAAATTAATCATTCAATAACTTTAAAGGAAACTCATCCAATCCGCAATCCGAACCAAAAATAATCAAGCGAACTCAACAACCAATCATTTCGTCTGTTTGATTGATGATCATTAACCCTAAAAAGCCCAAGGGGGGGGGGGGGGGGCACAATGTTTGGCCCGTGTCACCAAACAGGAAATATCACAACTTCAAAAGAAAACTATCATTGCAAATCTAGGTATTATTCATGCGCAAAGGGCGTGCGAGAGGCATCTGGGGGCTTGATCACCCTTGATCAAAACAAAAGTCTACCGAAAATTAACATTTCTTTAACAGGAACAGAAAAATCAGATGAACAGAACAAAAAGAGGTTGTAATTGTGTGGGTAGAAATCCATTCTTGGGAGGACGATGTGGTTGTTGCATTGATTGTTGAAAAGGGATGGGTTGTGTAGATAGTTAACGAGTGGGCAGAACAGGAGGCCATTTCATGAAACTTTGTCAGCAACAAAATTAGTCAGCGGAGACAAATCCAATGAAATCCTTGATATTGATTGGCTTAAACCCACTGCCGCTGACTGTTGTCATAGCAACTGTCAGAAAATCTGCTCTTGTCGCACTGACTAATTTTTATGAAATGGCCACCAAATGTAGAGGTGTTATGTGCTGCTGTGAAGGTGGTGTTTGCTTTCTTTTCTTTCCTGTTCATGCATTGTGAATTGTCGAAAAGAACATCAATGGCATGATCAACCACTTTCATGTCCATCGAATGTTGATTGTCAGCTCTAGGGCATGGAGCGAGCATTACTGTTCATTTATTTCTAGCTTTTCTCGCCATTTCTTCTTCTTTCTCCTTTGTTTTGTAGAGCTGGAATGATAACTTGACATCGATGTCCCAACGATGGTCCGACGGATGCCAATTACTTAGCCTTGCAAGTGACACACAACCCAACATATCACCCTACCCCACGGTGCATGCCAGTGCGGCATTTGTTTCGCCGTCTGATCGCGATGGACTCATTGGCATTGCCTTCATGAACCGACAGTCCAAGTGGTTCAACTACACTGAAAATACTTGCTCATCACAGTGTCTTGATTATATACATGTAAGAGATAGTGATGGTGCTATGTTGGTGATGTCATAATTATATAATTCCTGGCAAACTGGCCATATTATTAGAATATTCTTCGATGCATAGTTTTATTGTATAGAGAGATCGATAGAGCTCCATTCCATCAAAATTGGTCGAATCAGTCAAGTTATAATTGTTACAGTGGAACAGTGTCATGTCATGGTATGTTTTGTGTTACCCGAAGAAAAATACCATCACTCCTAATTTCTCCATTTCAAGGTAGATGTTTTTATTTATTTATTTACTATCCTTTCCCCCATGCAATCATTATTTTGTTCAGTAATAATTGTAATGATAATTGTTTTAATCTATCTTTTGTTTTGTTGCCCGAACAGAAATAACCTCACTCCTTGTTCTCCTTTTCATTTTAATTGTTTTTAATCCACTTTACTTTACAACATGCAATCATTGTTTAGTTCACTAGTTGTTGAAATTTATCTTTAAAAGAAATCATATTTGTGGTATTGAAACCAAATAGACAAAAGCAATCCAAATATTTTGTAAAGGATAAAACAGATGTAGAGTGAATGGGGAGTTCAAGTCGATATGATTATTACTCGGGGGCTTAGGAGCTGCAGGTCCTTCCCCCACTTAGGGAGTGTGTAAAAATGGTAAAATATAGCCTCCGCTATTTTTTATGATAATGATGACGAAGATGATGACTGCTATTGTTACTGCTACTATTGATGATGATATGGTTGATGTTTACGACGACGATAATGGTGGTGATGATATCAAGGAATGATATGATGATGATCATATAGGACACATAGCCAAGCCAGATAATTGCTATATTCTGTAAATCTATTACTCAATACTCCCCTATATTACATTTAATTCAAAAGACTTTGTTTGTTTGTTTTATTTCCGTCATAAAAGATAACACAACAAATACAAATAAAAATGGAAAATATACACAACATACAAAAGAAAGTAAAGATTATTCATACATTATAAGAAAACAAATTACAAGAATTACTCGATTAAAAAAACCATGGCAAGCAGCAAAATTATAACATATATATATGAATAAAAGAAGTTAAAAAGAAGAGATCGGAGAGAGACGGCTGGACAGCCCAATATCAGCTGCACTACAAACAAGTGCAGCTGGTCTTCCTTGGTGATGACAGAAATCTTGCCTGACAATATCGCCAAAGCAATAGAATACTTAAAAGTAAAATAGGAATAATATTATGCTTCACATACTCATATGTGACGAATTATAATGTCGGTAAAATCAGGGGAAATGAATAATTCACTCAAATGCCTTAGTAATATTTACTGTTTCTTGAGATTAACAAATATTGAAATATTTCTTATTTCTTATTATTGACCAGTGTTTTTACTTATCCAATATATATACTAATGGAACCGGATAGTCTTTATACGAAGTCTACGGGCGTTACAGATTTCAGTAGTCAATGGGTTAAAATCCTGTATATCATAATATATTATATATTCATATTCTTCATTTGATTCATTTGATAAAGGTACATTCACTCAAGTGGTTGTATAATGTATGATTCTTATAACCCTCGATAAAGATAAGCCGCCATCTGTGTATGGGTTAAGTAAATTGGCACATTGAGTGCAGTTCCTGCACAAGTACCCCNTACAAAAGAAAGTAAAGATTATTCATACATTATAAGAAAACAAATTACAAGAATTACTCGATTAAAAAAACCATGGCAAGCAGCAAAATTATAACTTATATATGAATAAAAGAAGTCAAAAGAAAGAGAGCGGAGAGAGACGGCTGGACAGCCCAATATCAGCTGCACTGCAAACAAGTGCAGCTGGTCTTCCTTGGGGACCAGAAACAGACAAATGAGCAAGAGAAAGAGGAACTATAGAGTCTAACAATACAAAATTAAGCCAAAAACATCTTATCCTAAACAATCTATATAATTGTGTTTCGTTTCAGACTGCAGCAACGATGTTTAGCTCGCAATATTTTCCTTTTATTTTCAATCCATAACAGCTCGTATGGGCAAATGCTACTGCCGTAGGATGTGCACAATCATTTTGCCCAGCAGTCACTGGCACCGGATTTCGAAATGTCATCCACGTTACGTGTTACTTTGGCCCTGGGTAAGAACTACCTTATGGTATGACGATGATTTTCGACATTGATAAACGGTACTTGGCTTATGGATGGGATAACATGAGTGCATATTAATAATAATAATAGTAACCATGGTAACGGTAGCTACTTGTATAGCGCACAGGTCCACCTTATCGGTGCTCATATGGCGCTCGAACGCAAATTCAATGCTCCTTTGTAATGATATTCAAATCGTGACCGGCTTGTGATTGCTGTGTCTGCACGCCTGTTGAATACACGGCGTACGATTCCTTTATCGACCCACTTTATTTTAAGGAAATTATTTGTTTATTTGCAGGTGAATAAATTCAAATTCATTTACTGAATTCACAATAACCTACTATCAGCAATAAGGCTGCTTTTCGACAAGGAGGGGGTAACTGGGCAGTAAAACAACATTTTTGAACACCAGTCCCAAATCGATATACTTGATACAAATGTGTAACAATAACTGGATGTTACTAAATGCCTCGTCGGGAATACGACTTTACTCAATTTCTTGATTAAAAAAAGTAATTCGATTTTTTGTTCAGGGCCTGTAGGACCCCTAAGAACCATACATGTATATTGAGGGTGTGCAGCCCAAAAATAATGTTTTATCGCGTTTTTGGAATAATAGTAGCTCCATGAATTAAGTTGTTGAACGGGTTTATTTAACGTAAACTTTGCATTTTCCGTATAGAGCTTTTTAGAAGAGGGCTGCTTGAGCAAAAATAATAATGATGATAAGGGAGGTCATTGGCTATAAAACTGTCGTTGCCAGTCAGTCCGGAAAAAGGATAAACGTGGCAGCGATATTTCGTACTACAGTGGAAACTCGGAATAAATAGATCTGGGCCCTATTTTTATTGCATAAAAAGTTGCGTTTAAAACTCAAGTCAGAAAATTTAACGCAACTCCATTTTAAACCAATCAGGAGCGCATATTTATGACTTGCGCTTAATTTTTTTAAGTTGCGTTTAAACGCAAATTTTTATGCAATAGGGCCCTGATATAATAAAACATCTGCTGTAAAGATGTAAAAAAAAAAATCTGTTCCCTGCAGCTCTTTATAACACACTGTTTTTAACACGGCTATAAAGATATTACTGCTATAACGAGGTACTTATGATGATCATAAGCACCTCGTTCATGTCGTTGGACTGAGTTTCCATTGTACAAGTGAAAAATGTGGAAATGGACTAAAAGCCACATACCTTCCCACACCACCTGGCTACTAAAACAAATTGAAATTCAAATAATAACAGACCACGTAAAATTCTCATTACTAGAAAATAGCATGAAACGGAAGATTGATAAGGTCATGGTGTATCGCCGACATCGGAAATTAACACAATATATTATATAGGTAGACGTAATGGAAATCACCCCTGTAATTTTATAGCGGCCAGATTGCATGGAGAAAAAAAAACAGATCGAGGATGAACAAACTATGAAATTTAAACAAAATCTGATTACCCGTTGAAATGTGATTAATTTTCAAACTCTTGATAATAAGATGATCCCTTCCGCTGATGGAGATTCATGAGATCGGCAACATCTTCCATTTGTTCTGGATACCAAATTTAAAATTTTATTCTCTTATCATAAAAGTCAACAAATTGTTGACGAGTATGCTACTAGTATGCGTTTATTAATTCAACGTGTTTCTTTGACAGAACTATGTTAAACCCTTATTCTAGATTTGGCATAAATCCTCTCCTGAGAAAATTTACACACCAGGATAATGGGAATCTGTCCACAAGTATGTCACGGATTCTGCCGAAGTTTTTGGTCTATTAATGATCCCATCAGTGACAGGGATCATTTGAAATTTTTGAAAACAAAAATGAACGGACTGACAGATTTTGATCAAATTTCAATTTGTTCATCAAATCTTTCTCGATCCACACGTGTTTCTTCTTCTCTCTTTTCCTCTTCTTCTACTTCTTCTTCTTCTCTCTCTCTCTCTCTCTCTCTCTCTATTTTAGTTATGTATTTATCATGTATTATATGGTTTTATAGTGTATCTTTGTGTGTATTTTGTATTTGTACTCAGGGCCACTTGGTAGATCAATTTTATTATTGAAAGGGCTACCCTGTATAAAAAAAACCCAAAAAAAAAAAAAAAAAAAAAAAAAGAGCAACATAATTTCAGGATTGGGTTTCCCTTCAACGGGAAAAGCGTCCTCATGTGACAGTGTTAGTATTAATGCATGTAATATAGATTTCATTTTTATCTCAAAATTAGTCGTGATCGTCACATTCCTGGTATTCCATTGCCATACTTGCGTGGGCCTAGTTGTTCAGCGTGTGCGTCAAACACGGCTTCCTGTTCAGCAAACCTATGCAGTAAGTTATGTTTTCTTTTACCTTTGTACAGACCTCAATTTGACACTTCATTACGGCATCATTTTGTCCTGATAGAAAGAGAGATATATATATATATATTTGGAGAGAATTTGAGTTTTACTGCGTGTGACATTCAATTTTGAATATTTACGCCAGGAGCTGGGGATCGATCGATTGAGGGGGGGGGGGGGACACATGCCCCCTCGATTTGGTGAGGGGGTGGCGTGTGTAATCACACCCCCCCCCCTCAAAATCGGAAGGGATTAAGAAATGAGCGAATAATTCAAAGATGAAGTATTGAATGCACAAAACTTAAACAATTAGACTTTCAAATATGTGTTGTCCAGATGCTTTGAAATCCCATTTCAGCCTGTCTGGAATTCAACATTTTCTCGCGGATGTCTCGTGGAAGTGACTTCATAATGAGCCAATGTCGCCTGCGTAATCCCCGCATCAGACATGTCAGATTTTGATGAAAAAAAAATAACTTAGATTTTAAAATTATGAAGTGTATAGACATCTTAAAAAGAAGTTTTTCTCTAATACTAAAAGATCATCTTATTTATTTCGAAAGGTATTCAATCTTTGATTGTTTTAGATTCATTTGGAAGGGAAAATGATATTTTCTAACATATTTATACGACAAGTTAGATGTTTTGAAATTGCCATAATACATTACCGAGTGATAGTAAAAGCCACTTTTAAACCTTGCATGTGTTTTGAAAATTAAGTCGGGATAAATCTAGGGATAACCGGGGGAAGAGGGGGCACATCCATACAGAAAGGAGAGGGAAGTTAAGAAAAATACCAATCTTCAATGATTATATGTATAAGTGTATTAGATAGAGTTTTTCTTTGCGTTCAAGTGCTCAAATTTTCGAAAACTCCTTATTTTTCATAAGGAACGAAAATTCCCACAACTCCCCCCCCCCCCCCCTTAGATAGGGCAGCAAAACGCAAATAAAAATGGATGAAGAATATGGAAATAATGGCAATACTTTAGTTTTATTTGCCAAAATTGGCATGGTATAAAGTGTGCTGAAAAGCGGGAGCTGCACTCCCTTGCACATTTTCCCCTAATTAGCATCAAATAGTATGGCAATTATAAAATTATGATGCATCTCATGATATGCATTTTCTCATATCTCAATTTAAAAAAAAATCATTTTGTTTCTTGCTCGCTTCACTCTCTCGTCACAAAAATAAGATTTTCATTTTGGCCCAACATGATGGTATAATCCAATAAAATGCATATTTTCTATACATGAATTTTCTTCAGTGTATTGGCCGTACTGTGTATTGGAATAGGGAGATGATAGAGCAATCTAAAGTTAACGAGGCTATTATATCGAGAAGTGCTAATGAACGTATCCCCAAGAATTTAAGTGTAAAAATGTAACAAAAATGTGATTTTTTTCGCTCGCTTCGCACGCTCGTAACAATCATGTCAGTCCTCTTTATTCAGGCATTTTTTTAAATAGCTGAAATAAGAACAATTGAAATTATATTACGCTATTGATTATAAAGACCTGAGGAACGTTATCCTAAGCATTGGAGTGTAAAAGTGAATCGAAAATTTTCTAATATTCTCGCTCGCTCGTAACAAATCATATCGTGCTTCATCCGTACTAAGTCATTATTCAGTCATTATTTTTTTCTAATTGCCGAACAAACAATAACAGATTTAATAATAATTTAAATTTTATAAAGCATTGATTACATAGGCCCAGATGTACTTCAGGCACGCTTACCGAATAAACTTAATTAACAGAAATTGAAATTAGCATATTTTCCTCGCTCGCTTCGTACGCTCGTACCAGATTGCATCGGAGTTTTTAAATCAGTTCTTAACATGCATGCAGTTTCCAAACTTTTGGGTGTGAACATGAACAAATTGGCATATGTTTTCTCGCTCGTTTTGCTCGCTCGTACCACATCTTATCATGCTTTATCATCCCTTAACATCCAGGAATGTGACAAAAGGTTATTTATTAGATTTAATAACAGATTCCCAAATTTTTTAATGTAAAATGGTCTTGAAAATGACAAAAATAACATATTTAATTTTTCCTCGCTCGCTTCGCTCGTGCGTTCTATGCTTTATCAACCATTTACATTCAGGACTAAAAATGATACGTATAGATTAAAAAATGCTGTGATCGCACGATTCGCTAAGGAAGTTATTATTGCAAGCTGCACAATGATGCTCAATGTTCACTTATGCCCCCCCCCCCAACATCAGGTGACTTATACATATCAATCAACATTGTCCAAGCCCTTTCTGAGATGTGCTAAGTGAACGGTCGAACCATTTTTGATCACTGGTCACCCCCAACTACGAATCCCAGCGCAGCTAGGAACCAACCCAAGTCAATTTGTGACTGGCCGAAAAAAAAGCTTTACTTCAGGCGTACGCCACAACGCCCAGTCAATAATCAAGGTGTGAAAACTGAGCCTTTCTGCCTATATACTGGCTGTATCTTAAGTCCAGTGGTTATCATTACAGTCTCCTACTGCAGACACTTTGATAAGCATTGCACCTAATCAAATACCGAAACTGCGCACAGACGACTAAAAAAGATTCATTTGCATTCTATTATAAACTCCTAAAAAAAAGTTTGGAAATCTAAGTTCACGGACACATAGCAAAAATATGGGAATTTGATTTCCATATCGAGCAATGTCACTGAAAAGAGTGATTTATTACCTAAAGAATGACATCTCATTTATTCACAGGTGTTATTTCACGGCTAAGTAATTCCCTATGAAATCAACGAAGGTATGAGAGTAAAAACAGCAAAATTTGTAATTGACTTATTGTAGGGTCACCATTGAAATGTTGTTCTGAATGGATAAAATTGATGCACGAGCAGAAAGAAACGATTCATTAAAGGGACTCTACACTCAGATATAAAATTGTTATCATTAAATGAAGAAAAATAAGATGAACAAACTGTGAAAATTTGAGTAAAATCAGATAATCCATTCAAAAGTTATGAATTTTCAAAGTTTGGATTTACACCCCTCACGGGCTCCTTAAATTGGCAAGCGCACAGGCACAAAATAGCTGCCAACATGGAGAACTCGATCTTCATTCGGTTTGTACACAAAACTTCACATTTTCCTCTTTTACCAGAAAAGTAGACAAAATTTTGTTTTTCGGTTGTATATATTATAGCTACATCAATTCTGCAAGCATTCCAGAAAGAACGGGGCTGATTCCTCATTTGAAATATGATATTGATCCATTTTCAATAAATTTATATACAAAGTGAATGAGGAGTTCTCCACGCATGACATCACAGATTATGCTAATTAGCTACACGCATGCCATTTCAAGGATGCCCAGCACAGGTGGAAATGATGACTTTGAAAATTCATAACTTTTGAACGGATTATCCAATTTTGCTCAAATTTTCACAGTTTGTTCATCTGATTTTTCTCCATTTACTGACAGTACATAATTGTCTGGGTGTAATTCCCCTTTAAAGAGTGAAATAATGAATAAATTATCTTTTTTTCAGGTGACATTCTTAGATTGTTATCAGTCATTGTAATAATCATCTTTACAAGTTGATGAAAATTGATTATTCGTTATTTTATTCATCAATCTATCCATTCACGGGCATGTATCCATTTAAAATCCGTAGTTTAACAACGTGACTACAATAGATCGATTACTGATTTGCAGCTTTTGCGTCCATACATTTTTATACTTCAAAGGGAATTACTCAGCTGTGAAATAACCTCTGGAGACAAATCAGGTGTCATTCTTTAGATAATATAACACTCTTTTCAGTGATATGGAAATAGAATTCCCATATTGTTGCTATGTGTCCGTAAACTTGGATTTCCAAACTTATTTTGAGGAGTTTATAAAGCAGACGCTTTTCAGACAAATAGGTGACATACCGGTAGCAGTGCGTTGCACCCTCTTTTACTTGTTTGCGTACAAGAATTTTCAAAGTGTCAGTGACATGACTGGGCCCCGTAACATAAAGCTTTGAAATCGATCTTACGATTGATATCAATTGCACATCTATGGGAAATCATGTACTAAAGTTTGCGAGTGATTGCAAACTTGTTTTATGTTACAGACCCCTAGCTAGTCAGTGATATCTCACTGATGGTGATACTTGAATATAAACACCTTTAACGGAACCTGTGAAAATTTGTCGGACAGCCCTCTTTCCATTTCGGAAACCAAATTCATAATTTGCTTTATAAAAGCCAACAAAATGTTTTTTTTTTCGCATAGGTATACCGTTGAATCATATCTTAATGCATACTGTACCACTCCGTAATGCAATCTTCACGAACATTACATTTGCGCTTGTTTGAGCTCGTAATATATTACACGCCTTGCATCTGGTTATGATCGAGCCATGAATCTTATTATTCTACTTTTTCTTTGTCTCTTTTCAGGAGAGCTGCCAAGAGGTAAGTATTTCTGTTTTAGTTTCCCTATATAATTTCTTAAGAGTTTTTTTTTCTTTCTTTAATCATACGGCAATCCCTAAATTACTCCAATTTGGTTTTGTTGATTATTATGCTCCTTGATGTTTTTTTTTGCGTTTTATAAATCCTAGATAATTATAATAATAATCATCATTATTATTATTCTTAAAGACGCATATATATGTTCTTATTGTGCAGACCCACCAACAACGCCTGGAAATGTCAATACGATTTGCAGATTAGCTTGCCAAAATGGCGGAACTCTGGATGAAGCGATGTGCGAGTGCAACTGCTCCTGTGGCTACCAGGGCGACCAATGTGAACGTAAGACACCCTAAAAATGACAAATTAAATGAATACTTGACTTGAGTGTTCAGGACGAGTTGTTCAATTGCACTCTTCCTGTTATTCATCCTCCAGGAGAGGGCGTTCTAGTCGCATTCGGTTTTAAGTCAGTGTTAGCATGACAGAGTACTTAGCGTATTTTATGTCAAATTCAGAGCGTGACCATACAATTTGAGGCGGCGGCGTTTTATAACTTCTTCATACTTATGAATTAGCATTTTAAAGGCCACTTATTGGCAATTACAGGTCTACTAAGAAATAAAACATGAACTCTTTTGAGGAAGATTACTCTTTATTTGAACTAGGAATGTCATGTTATCACTGTCGTTCTTATCCAATTTGCTACAACATTTGGCTACATAATAAGAAATTTACGGTGAGTTAAAACTACCTATATGTATGAGACGACAATTTATACCGTTATAAAGCCTTAAGCGCATTTAGCACTTTAAAGGGAAACCAACTCCTGAAATTATCGCGCTCTTGTTGAATAAAAAAAAAAATCAGATGAACACACTGAAAATTTGAGCAAAATCGCGCAACCCGTTCAAAAGTTAGGAATTTTCACAGAGAAGTCACATAGATATGACGATCCCTACAGCTGATGGGGATCTGTGATTGGCAAATTTTACGAAATCTGTGACGTCATGACGAACAACACCTCATTCACCCTGTATAGAAAATTTTCCATTTTGTCCCTTTTTCGGAAAATTCAACAAAATGCAAATTTTCGGTTTCAGTATAGCATTTCCTTATCGATTCTACAAGTATTTTGAGAAGAATCATGTTGCAACCTTACTCAAAATTTTACATTACTCCATTAAAAAAAAAACCTATGTACACAGTGAATGAGGAGTTGTCCGACATGACGTCATAGATTCCATCGGTTTTGCGGAACACACGGATCCCTATGAGCGGCAGTAATCGTCAAATCCTTGTGAATTTAAAAATTCATAACTTTTGAACGTGTTGACCGATTTTGCTCAAATTTTCACAGTGTGCTCATCTGGTTTTCTTCATTTAATGAGAGCATGAAAACTCCCGGGATGGGTTCCCCTTTAAAGATGAACCAAAAATCTTATTTCCTGGTCCTTGGATTGTTAGTTAAGCACAATAAATTATAGTGTTTTAATTAAGATGTATAAGTGAAAAAAAAACATTTACCCCTTGCTGGTCAATCCGTAACATTTCAAGTGCACATATATGCCGCAAAAAACCCCAAAAAAAATTTTTTTTTGCATTGATATATTGGCATGTATTTTTTTTTTGCATGGATATATGTCTACTGATACATCTGATCTATTTTCCGTTTCATAGAGATAAAAGATCAAGTCCGAAATGGAGTTGCGATACCGATTCATACTTCAATCAATCAAGTAAGTGTATAGAGACCAGAGTTGAAATTAATGTTTATATATTTCTAGAATTACTCAAAATACAACTGTCATACATGTTAGCAAACGCATTGTAATCATTACACATGTCCATCAATAAGAAACAGCTTGTATATAGCGCTTATCAACTCTTCATGAGAATTCCTTAAGCGCTCGACAATTGCAGCATTATTATCCTGCTTTAGCAGTGCTTTTTGCAAGGAATAAATTCCTACCAGGTACTCATTCACCTCACCTGGGTTACGTGCAGCACAATGTGGATGAATTCCTTGCTGAAGGAAATTAACGCCATGGGTAGGATTCGAACCTACGACCCTCTGGTTGAAAGGCGACAGTCAGAACCACTACACCACGGTGCCACCAGCAATATCTCCCGCTCCACTGAACGACCTGAAAAAATAAGCAATATAGGGGACTTTTGTTAAAATGAGTTCATGCATGTTTCCCCTCTTCTTCCATAAAAAGAAAATTAATGCATTCACGTGCAGTCAATTGCCAACTATCTCATATTTGTATTCATATTTATAGTCATTTTATGGTGGTGTAAAGCAATTTCTGGCTATGTCAGCTATGCTCACATTCAGTTTCTTCGTCTTAACCATTACAGATCAAGATATTTCTAATTTTTGGAAGGTCTTTTCGTGTCATCAAGCCAAAAATATGTTCTGTTTATCTGGTTTCATGCTACTGGGTCTGTAGATGTGAAAATGACTAACCCAATGGGTCTTGGTTCTGATGCATGTATTTAACTAAGGCAGGTGAATGACTTGAGAACGTAGGGGCTGTGTTTTCACACACATAATCTTCACGCATTTTCGGGAAAAAAAATATAGTTAGCTGCAGATCCCTAGAAATCCCAACCGCTCATCGTACCCGCGTCGCTTTAAAAATATAAGTACTTCATTTTCAAATAAAAGGCGATACGACATATCCAGGAATTAACAAAGGATTTGTTACATTCTCAATATAATCTTTCATGTATAACAGTGGTCCAATCTTCGGGCAACGTTTGAGCGTACTGTGGGAAATATCGTGACGTCATGGTGCAACGATAACTTCAAGGCGTGTTGTCCTCAACAGGGCACATTATCGTCGTCGTAAGTACTTGTTAATAAAAATTTCACAAGGATTAAAGCTTTTGAACGGTATAAAACCTTTTAAGGGTACCTAAGGTCTACAAACATATTAGGTAGTATACATAACACGATATAATCTATTTTAGTGAACTTAAATCAAATGCCAATTCAATGATCCTTTGTAATGTTATTCAAATCGGAACTGGTTTGTGATTGTTGTGTCCACACAGTTCAGTACACGGCGTACAGATGTATTGTCCATGACCTACTTTATTCTACTTAAGTAGTTTATAATATGTTACATAAAAATAACCCCAATACACATTCCATGGCATTAAAATGTGTTCATTTGTCAAATTATCGATTTTTTTTCCTTCAAATTGATCTGTTCTCATCAATAATCAAAAGAGGACTAAAAAAAGACTGATTGACACACATTAACCCAGCAAACATTGATGCATTCATGCGCACAAACATGTATGTATAATTCATAACAGAATCATTAACCTGATAACAAATGATAACAAACAAGAAAATCATTAAGATGATAAAAAATGTGAAAATACATTAAAAATATCATATTATACACATACATCAAAATCACCGAATGAATTTGCTTTTGGGTTGTGATAGCTAACAATATTCTTTTCCGCCTATAAGGGCTGTGTAGAACTTTTAAACACATATAATTTGCCAGATGCCTAAAAGGCATAAATCAGATCACTTTTTAGACATCACTTGATTTTAACTTTTTTTAAACAGATTTTCAAGACTTGGCTATGTTGATGAGAGCCATGTTACGGTGGCTGACGGGTTTCCCAAGGTGGTCACACATGAAACAGGGCTCTCGTTTGATATCTTCCGGGTTCTTTTTGTGGTAACTCCACCGGAAACAACCGAGTTATGTTCGGCAGGATCAAAGTACACATCGGGCTCAGGGAACAGGAGAGGTACTAAATTTCTTTATTTAACGAAATTGAAGATGTAGCTAAAAGAAAATACGTAATTATTCTTTTGAATTAAAAAAAAAACCCATGAAACATTCAAATATAGTCTAGTAGGGTGCATAGTGCAATTATCGTTGTTTTTTTTTGAGCCGTCAAGCAATACTCAATTTTATGTCTCAATCTCTCCTCACATTATTTTCATACACCTTCAATGGGGTGTCAAACAAATTCTATTGGGTCGGAGTTCAAGTAGCTTAAAGGGTAACACATGATTTTCACGAATATGGCGGAGCAAATGTTGCTTTCATTTTAAAGAAATCTGCTTAAAAATTATTTTCGAAGCTTTGACATTTTGATTAATTTGGTTGATTTCAGAAATTGTGCATTTGCGAGGAAATGCCAAATAACAGCCTGCTGCTTTTCTTGTCCGTATGCAAGTATGCAGGTCAATACAAAAGCGTCTGTTTTCGTAAAGAGCAAGAATGGGAAAATAGTACTACAGCCATCACCAAGAAAGTAATATATTGTAAAAATATTGGATTGTTATTATATTTAAAAATGATTACCAAAAAAAAAAAAAAGAATTACAATGGTGGCATGTAATGGAGTGTGCATTTGCTTTTCATGTAACACTGCTCAATTGATGGCTAGGGTATTCTCTATAATCATGGAATTTGATGTCAGCAAAAAGTGACTACTACGTCATCATGGTACATTGAATATGTGCTTACTTTTGATAAAAGGTAATTACTAACATCTTCTGGGATCAAAATAGAAGTGTAGCTGATTCAGCTGATGTTATATTTATAATTTATAATATTTGGCTAAAACAAAAATCACATTATTTTATGAGTTGATTATGAGTTTATTATCATGTAATGTAATCTCCTGCCGCTCCTCGAGCTCTCTCCGAGCGCTCCGTTCATCATCAACCTTGCAACTTACACGTGGTCCCTGAACAAATACTATGGTGATAGAGCCTTTTCTGTAATTGCCCCTTGCCTTTGGAATCAGTTGCCCTCATTTATCCACAATGCCAGCTCTATCGACCAATTCAAGACTTTAATCAAAACTCCTCTCTTCAATGCCTAGTTTACCTCACTCAGCTGTGGGTTGGTCTTCACTTATGGAGGCGCACATCTCTTCCCTTAATTTTATTTCTTTTTTCTTCTTTCTTTTTAATTTGAATTGATTTAATTCAATTTGTTTAGGGATTTAGATTACCAATAGCAAGGCGCTTAGAAACACCAGTATAAAGCGCCATAAAGCGCCATGTTAAATGTTATAATTATTATTATTATTATTAAGTTTTAAGTTATAAGCAACGTATACCCTAACATTTGCTCTTCGGGGATTTCACGTTGTTTACAAAAAAGGCAAAATTCAATAAGTCTTTTGGTGATGCATGATAATGAAATGAGTTGTTGATTTATCTCTTTATTTACTTTGTTTATTCGAATATATTCATACAGGCACAAAAAAAATCAGCATATTTGTGTCTTGCATCCATAAATTACAATGAATAACTTCTCATGCACTAATTTTCGTCTGAATATTATCATACAGTCTATCTTGATCAAGATGCGTTGTTCCGCGCGATAAGTGGAAATATAGCTAACCTGACAAGTGAACTCGGCGTTCCCATTGGCGATGTGGAAAAGGGGATGGTCGAATCCGACTCGGGAAACAACGGCCTAGCTCCATGGGCGATTGCACTGATCGTCATCTTCGTCCTACTAATTGTCGTCATCATCCTTGCAGTGTGTGTTTGCTGTGTAATGAGAGGGTAAGTGGCTTTTTTTCAGATTTTCTCTTTATAACTAATAATAAAAATGATAATAGTAATAGTTGTAGTAGCAGTAGTAGTGATGATAATAATAATAATAATAATAATAATGTACCGGTATTTATAAAGCGCGATTCCTAAAGTTAATATATCAAATTTTAATATTCTTTGTGAATTATCTAAGTATACATGCTCGGGGAGGAAGCGAAAATTTTATATTTTTAGCTTAGATGTAAAATATGTAAGGGTGGAAAGTTCCTGATATGCATATCACATAACCATATTTTGCCCAGCACACCACACCCTATCCCAACCGGATAAACAGTTCTTGTAATCTGCGTTATTCTTTTCATGTGTATAAATAATGATAATAATAATAATAATAATAATGATAAAAGGGGGAAAAGAGATAAAATGTTCCAAGGACTGCTCTTTTGACACAATTTTCACACATGCCAGAGGAAACGGTGAAGTGTCTGAATAACAAAAATGATGATTTAAAGCAAGTTTATGCCTGGTTTACGTAATTTATATCTGTCTCGTCCTACGTTGTGCCTCTTTTTCTAAAAAAGTGAGTGGCCTTTTCGAAGCAATATTTTTGTTTTTGCGAGCGCACATAAGTGCAGCGCTCACTATATGACTGCAAGTGATTTATTCATATATGCCTCTTTTTCTAGAAAAAAGACGTTTTATGCCTCTTTTTCTAGAAAAGTGAGTGGCCTTTTCGAAGCAATATTTTTGTTTTTGCGAGCGCACATAAGTGCAGCGCTCACTATATGACTTCAAGTGATCTTTTCATATAATTATGCGTTATTCTATGCGCGGACAGAATGATAAAGTGCCCCTAAGATTGCAGTTTTGACATTCATACGTGATTATCGATATATTAAAGCAAGTTTATACCTGGTTTACGTAATTCACATCTGCCTATTCGTACGTAATATCTCATTTTCTAGAAAAGTCAGTGGCATTTTCGAAGCAATATTTTTGTTTCTGCAAGCGCACATAAGTACAGAGCTCACTAATGACTGCAAGCGATCTTTTCATATAATTCTTCGTTATTCTGTGCGCGGGCAGAATGATAAAGTGCCCCTTAGATTGCAGTTATGACATTCACACGTCATTATCGATGTATTAAACTTCTAAGTCTTCAAAAGATGAATGTTTTTTAAAGGAATTGTATACCTTATCTAAGAATCTATATATATTTTTATTTTTAATTTTTTATATATTTTCAATTTTTATCTATTTTCAATTCGTCTATTTTTTAGTGTGAGTTTGATGTGTACACCCTTTCAATTGCATCTTTCTTTCACATTTTTATATTAGTTTATTCATTTATTTCAGGAGGAAATCAGAAGCATCCGAGTCTGCCGAAATAAAAGCAGGTATTCCACCCGTAAACAAAGGTTTGTGAACTGAATAACAAGTTCCAATTCCTCTTGAAGTGATTGTTTAACATTTCCAAAATTAAGTTTTGAAGCTTGATTTTACAGACACTTACCAAAATATTGGGATATATATAAATATATATATATATATATATATATATATGGGTACGATTCTGCAAAATAACTGACAGTGTTCGGCCAGATATTTTGTGGTTCCTTATAGTCTGCAGAATGACAACCCATTGTTTCAAAATATAATTTCACAGCTGATAAACTCCCTTTGAAAAGGATAATGATCTGAAAGTAAGTTTCAAAATTTGAAATGAAATCATTGTTGTCCTATTTCACGTGTGAGCTAATGACTGAATTGGTTACTGAAACAATCAATGAGAAATCGGTTAAACCGGACATGTGTGGCTCAGTGGTAGAGCGTCTGCCCCAAGAGCGTCTGCCCCATGAACTGAAGGTCGTGGGTTCGATCCCGGCCGAGTCATACCAAAGAATTATAAAAATGGGACCATCTGCCTTCTTGCGAGGCGCTCGGCATTTAAGAATGGAGAAGGGTAATGGTAACTTTATGTTATGCAGGGCCCCCTGAAGAACAGCTTACAGCTGAAAGTGGCTACCCTGGGTAAATAAGGGGTATCGTTATCATTATTGTTATTAAATCAATAATCCTCGCTTATTAATATTTTCTGGCGTCAGTTACATCAGGCCTTTACACTTTTCAAAATTCAAAATCTCACTTGTTAAAAACTTTATTTATTCATTGATTGGTCGATTTTCTTTGTTCTCGTAGTAATATCATCCATTCAAACGAGACTTCAATAAATCCATTACGTTCACGAATCATCTCGATCAAAATCGGACAGTAAAAATTATTCGCGGATACATGAATTACCTATATGACGTTTGATGCGATTCGCTGAATATTTCACTAAATTTGTTTATGTATGTACTAGCACCAAAATAATGTGTTTTGCACTATCATTCATCATACTTTCTACATTTTAAAGGTGGTTACAAAAATTGTAGAATTTCAGTCTAAGAAATTAACCTCTTCACGCACCCCAACTCCCCCCCCCCCAAAAAAAAACCACCTGATATATCTCTGTTCTATGTAACTTTAAATATTTTTCTCTTGTGCCTAAGATTAATCTCACTTAGCACTTTTAAATTTGTCATCGGATTAAAACCTTCCAAAATCCATGAAATGGCACATGTAATGTTTTTAAAAAAAGTAATGCATATAAAGTAAAAATATTTATTTCTTTTAACCACATCTTTGAATCAAAAGCTAAACAAATATAACAAGAATTTAATACTAAAAGATATTAGTACAGACTTTTGCGACAATAACCAAAATCGTAAACATGGTTTGGATTTTGACCGATTCAATTTTGTCTCCCCTGTTCTCATTAAAGCAAAATACAGCACAGGTGACGGTGACTCCGACTTACCCCTCTAGATCGGTAAGTTGAATAATGATGATTAAATCTAATGATTGCAGAAGATAAATACAGTTTTATATCTCAGAATTAGTCATAAAAATCCATCCAATTCGATTTTTGATGTATAATTTGAGAGGAATAAGGGTAACATGTCAGTATTTGAATAACCAAACAGATGTTTTGAATAAAAATGATTGGCATTTTAACTTGTTTTATATATCAATTTCAATTTACACATAAGAACAAGATAAAGGCATAAATGGTGATTACATTCATGCCAGAAAAGGAGCGTGTCGAAAGTATATGTACACATAACATGTAATTGTAATCAAACTACTGAATCAAACTGCCCAGTGTCCGATATGGTATTCCAACTGTCAAAAAGCACCTTTCAATTGTTTTCGACAATTTTCGGCGTTTAGTATAACCATTAATCTTTCCCAATTTATGTTCACAGATGCTGGAAAGAACCACCAACATGACCAGTCGAAGATTCATGAATCCCAAAAATCAGCAAAAACCAACATGTTACTTTTTTCTTAATCTGTGATCAGATTTAGCCGCTGGGATTTGTAACATAAAACAAGTTTGCAGTCAATCGCAAACTTTAGTATATGATTTGCCTTAAGCCCCGGTCACATAGGACCCCGGAAGCAACACGATTCACCCCGACTCTTTGTTAATTCACAGTTAACTGCCTCAGAACAAAGAGTCGGGGTGAACCGTGTTGCTTCCGGGGCCCTATGTAACCGGGGCTGTAGACTTCTTACGATTGATATCAGTCTAAAGGCCACAGCACACCAAACAAGGCACGGCATAACGGCACGACATTTACGCAGTATCTTGGTTTTTATTGGCCAACGCGCTCCTCCGCGCACAAAATTTTTAACAATTGGCCAATCACAGTGGAGAGAGCGCGTAAAAACCGTGCCGTGATGCCGTGCCGTGTTTGGTGTGCTGGGGCCTGTACGCTTGATTGGAAAACCTTGGAGCCCAGTTTTCCGTTTTATTAAACTTGTTGCTGTGAAAACTCTGGCAAAACTAATTCTGTCTGGCATAGAGTTTAACAAAGGGGATAAACTAACAAACTTTTTGATAGCAAAAATAAATCATTCAGTGGGGCCCTCAAGATACACTATCGGGTCAACTTGATGTTAGCCGGACATGCTGGGCTAACATCAAGCTTGTCGTTGGATTAACAGAATGCTGTTCAATCATGCTGAACTAACAGAATGCTGTTCAATCATGCTGGACTAACGTTTAGTCCAACAAAGTCACAAGATAGGACCGTCTTGACTTACCTAAGTTTTCAGTTTATCGGTGTTTTAAAATGAATTTCATGGTCAAGGTTACTACGTTTAGCTCTTATGTAATTTTATCAATGTGTATGGTCATGACAGAATGCATGAAATGTTATATGTAACTTATTTTTATTTTTGTTATTCACATCAATGTTATGTTGAATTAAAACAAAAATTCAGACGGACATTTAGTAAAATGTTTGACCTAAATCGGACGGTACATAATAAAGTTATATGAGAAGGTGATCTTTGAATTGAAATTAACAAATCGATTTAATCATTGATTTTACGTGCAAATTCACAACTTTTGGTCACGTGGTATCGTTCATGCACTTTTCTGCAAGTAATTTATCATATCGGATTGTTGTAAATCCAAATCTGTTTTCGGTGCTAATACATGCGTGTGGATCAACTTAATTTTTTTCTATTACTCACAAAAATGTTAACAAACAATGATTCGATTTCTTATTAGTATCTTAATAGACAGTAAACATAATGAAATTTTGAATTTCATGTTATTATTCTACTTTCATTTATTAGTTTATATCGTTGATTGACATAACTATAATCATGTCGGTTTCTGAGTATTTCTCACTTCAGATGTTTGTTTGTTTGTTTGTTTTATTTCCGTCATAAAAGATAACACAACAAATGCAAATAAAAAAGGAAAATATACACAACATACAAAAGAAAGTAAAGATTATATGTACATAATAAGATAATAACTTACAAGAATTACTCGATTAAAGAAACATGGCAAGCAGCAAAATTATAACATATATATATGAATAAAAGAAGTTAAAAAGAAGAGATCGGAGAGAGACGGCTGGACAGCCCAATATCAGCTGCACTACAAACAAGTGCAGCTGGTCTTCCTTGGTGATGACAGAAATCTTGCCTAAAGATATCGGTAAAGCAATAAAATACTTGAAAGTAAAATAGGAATAATATTATACTTCACATACTCATATGTGACGAATTATAATGTCGGTAAAATCAGGGGAAATGAATAATTCACTCAAATGCCTTAGTAATATTTACTGTTTCTTGAGATTAACAAATATTGAAATATTTCTTATTTCTTATTATTGACCAGTGTTTTTACTTATCCAATATATATACTAATGGAACCGGATAGTCTTTATACGAAGTCTACGGGCGTTACAGATTTCAGTAGTCAATGGGTTAAAATCCTGTATATCATAATATATTATATATTCATATTCTTCATTTGATTCATTTGATAAAGGTACATTCACTCAAGTGGTTGTATAATGTATGATTCTTATAACCCTCGATAAAGATAAGCCGCCATCTGTGTATGGGTTAAGTAAATTGGCACATTGAGTGCAGTTCCTGCACAAGTACCCCGAGGTAAAACACCGAGTCGCATTTTCTTTATTGAGAGGATATTGTCGAATTTCAAATAAATTTGTGATTTTACTTGCTTTTCTTCACGTGTACCTTAAGCCCCGGTCACCTAGGACCCCGGAAGCAACACGACTCAACACGACTCTTTGTTCGCTGGCAGCTGACTGTGAATTAACAAAGAGTCGTGTTGAGTCGTGTTGCTTCCGGGGCCCTATGTGACCGGGGCCTTATATCCATGATTAATTTCACCATCACACCCCTCAGCCCCTTTTATACGCGTTGGCAGGGTGGCTGAGGGGGTAGGCGCCCCCCCCCCCCCCCCCCCCCCCTCTGATCAAGTACAATCCTGACTATATTCATGATGTCCCCTAATTGGTGCCAAAATGTTATTTCATGATATAGGTAGATAATGCAAACAAAATTGTGAACTGGAACTGTAAAACTAATTTAGCAAAAAGTTATATTATAAATGTCAACAGCAGGCGATGATTATACATTTTACTCATGTCTTGGTTTTGACATTTTCAGGTTCATAGAAATGGCAACTGAGAAATCGGGAATCGTTGAATGAGGTATAAAAAGATTGGTTGTCAAATTAATGCATTTCCTTTCATATGGGGTCCGATTGAACAAGATTCAACACGAATTTTGAAAGTTGTGTTGAATCGTGTTCAGTCGGGGCGTCTATGTGAATGGGGCCTTTAGCGGCATATTGCATCCACGGCATATTGCAAATGCCACGTTTATCGAGAGAGAGAGAGAGGGGGAGGGGTAGAGAGAGAAATAGAGGCATTGAGTTTCACGGTGTGTATCATTCAAATATTACGCCAGGAGAAGAGAGAGAGAGAAAGAGGACCGATCTGTAACGGCACCTTCCGAAAGACGTGACCGGGGATCGAACTCGTAGTACAGGAGCTAACCGATTTATACGATTTATATAGAGCCGGCAGAATTTTCACAAAATATTTGAAATTTTCTTACAGGGTTATATCTTATATATGCATATTTTTTATTTTACTGCGGCAAATTTGGCGAATGAGCAGTTTAAAAAGAAAGCATTCTAATAAAAGAGAAGAATTCAGGTTATGCCGCTTTCAAAGGGTTAGTCGATGAAAGACAATCAAACATGCCAAAAATTTGCTTTCATAAACGAGCTGAGAGTAGTTACAAGGAGAAGATAATGTACATCTAAAAGTAGATACAACGTGTCAAACAAAGAATGGATACTATTTATAGAACTCTACTACGGAGGCGTTAAATTGCAACTCGACTTATAGATTTGTCGAGATATTTTGTCTCACAAGGAATCAACGTTTAATATCCATATTTTGACGATTTGTTGTCATATGCATCATCTTAGGAATGTTGCTAGAAATTAGCGATTGATCTGATTGCAATCTGCGGTTGATCAAAAAGAGCTTATCAAAATCATTCTTTCTTATAAGTCTCGGTAGAAGAGATTTATAGAAACTCTTTGGTAGAACCGTAGACTAAGTGTGATTGGATTAAAAAAGGAATAAAGAAAATGCGTTTTAATTTTCAATTCTAGCAACATGCCCACGGTAACTTTTTTGTTACTACGCAGACAGGCAAACAAGGTGGAATACATTTTCTAGCAAATCTACATATAACAAAAAAAATCATAAGTCAGCAGGGCTCTCTTCGATGGCAGGCCATTAGGCTAAAACGAGATCCTGCCTTTTAAAGAAAACTTGAATAAACGGGAAGGTGTCGTAGCTTGCCGTGGTTAGACTTTATAGTCCTTATTCTGTCACCCTGACGACTTGATAGAATATCGTCAGGTCGGCGAATAGTATTTGTTAAGTCGACTTATTAATACAGCATATCTTGCCATATAAATGTAACAGGCAGAATTGCACAGGGCAATTAGCGAGTATTAAAATGTATATTATATGTTACAACACCCCCCCCCTTTATCATTCTTCCTGTTCTGTTCTATCTATCTCTTTGTTCTTGATTTCCCCCAACACACTCCCCCATTTCATTACTCCCATTGGTCAAGTTCACCTTGGCCTGGGGTCTTGAGCAAACATAGTTGGCATCCCAAGCCAAAACTATTATGGGATGGCAGAACATTTTCCTTTGTCTCCTATTACATGACTGTGCAGTGTATGTGGACTTGACCATTCTATGATCAGGCTCCATGAGGAAGCACTTGTACATCTTCATCACTCCTCTTCTCATTTTGATAAACTAATTGCTCTTGTGGAGAAAGCTTGTGTTTGATTCTCCTGAAAGAAGAGTCCTGCTTATGGGTCCCTGAAGCCGAAAGGTATGTTTCATTTAGCTTATTTAGTAGATTTATATTGTTTGAAATGTTGTATTCATCTGTTCATATTCACTCTCATCTTGAACTTGAACAACAAAAGTTTCAAACTTTTGCTTCATTATAGCATGATGCTTGCTATAGTGTGTGATTCTTGAGCTTGAAGATGGACTGATGAAGTATGAAGTATTACATGTAGACAAAGTTTTAGATAGATAATGCATATTTTATTGATTCTGGTTCACATATTGTGATAGTTTGATGTAGTTATTAGTTTTATTGTAGATATTTGCAGTATTACACTTATACATGCAATGAGACAAAGAGATGTGCAGGTTATTAGCAAACATATATAAATCTTTATAGATGTGTGTGTGTGTGTTTGTGCAAATGACAGAAAGATAGGAAGAGAAGATCATATTGTGGTGAGATGGAGGAGAGACTGCATGGATGAATGTGGTACATTGATACAATGGTGCATTGTTGTGTACAATGTAGTCCTCACTGGGATTTGTGCTGTTGGAGAAGGGTAAAGGAAAGACTTTGTGCAAACATTAGGCCAGAGTTCTGACCAAGTATATGCATTGTGTGTAAGAAGGAAGTTCATGTAGCTAGTGTGTATTTTATTAGTTTAATGTATTAAGAGTGCACATTCTCTTAGACTCATGTCAATCTTGTTGCCATAGTTATTTCATCAGTTCATTGTGATATTTATGATTGTTATTGCATTGTTATAGGTTCCATATCCAGCACCTTCCTATAGGGAAACAGGTTTGGGAATGACAGTGTGATGGCTGTATAGCTGGGGTGAGTTTCCAGTTGTTCCCATAGTCTGCTGTACATATTTCACCAGATTTATTATATTCTTTGTGTAGTTTATATATTCTTTGTGTAGTTTATGTTGATAGTTGATTTGTATTAATTACTCTAGGGTAAAAATAAATGTGTTGACAGTAATATTTTTGAGATAGTTATTTGCATAATTGTTTTACATAAACATTGCTTTTGATTATGCATTGATATAAACTGTTGTTTCAAACATAGGTTTGGTTTATGAAATATGAATCAGTTGGATAAGTCTGTTTAATTGTTTATTTGATGATTGTTTACTCTGAATTATTGCTAGGCTCCTTGTCTCTGGTTCAATGTAAAGTAATCTCTGTGATGTGTTATCAAATATTCATGTCTTCTTGACAACGACTTGCTTAATTGTTTACTATTTCTGATATTGCAAACTTATTTTTGTGTTTTATTGTAATTGATTATTACAATGTATTATTTAATATTGTTTCTATTTTTGTATCATTTTGTCATTGATACAGGTTTTTAATTTTGTACCATTACCATGGTGGAATAAAGAACTAATAAAAGGAACGCAAGAGGTCCATGTGTGAATCATTTTCCCGCGTTTCATCAGGACAAAATTAACAAGTTGACTTAGGTGATGTTGATACAAAGTTGCACAAATCAACTGCAAATCACTTGCAGATCATAACGCGAATTTTCATGATATGCGCTTATCTGAGCAACTGCAACTTTCGATCAATCGCAACTTTCGAACAACATCACCTTTGCGAAATAAATATGTTGACAAGTCGACAAAACGAAGTCTACTTCATGAGATTAAATATCTTCACACGTCTCCAAGTCAAATGGCACTTTAACGCTTCCATACAATATACAGTAGACCCAAAAAGACATAAACTAACACATTCACAAGTCCCCACTAATGGTGAGTAAATACAAAAACGATTCGTGCGTCCCGGCTCAACGATATAAACTAAATCTTGCTTCATCTTAAAGCGTCAGCCACATATTTGCGTTTGTGGCAAAAAAAAATATGCCTAGCGTATTCATTTAAAAATAGTCTCCACGAACGCATAAATACGCAGGGGACTCTTGGCTGACGCTCAAGTGCATTGATCCTTTGAGCGCAAGCCGAACAAATTAAAAGTCAGTCAAACGTCTTCCCCAAGAAATTCTGCGCACATATCGCATATTTCAAATTCAATTTTATCAACCTTGTAATGTACCTTAATGCTCAATCACATGCACCTTTGCGTTTGTCATGTTTATAGGAATGGCCTAACAACCGTTCTTAAAGACGCTCCGTTAACGCGGAAATAAGGTAGACGCTTGACAGACATTAACCTCATTTGGATGGCGTTCGATGCGCCTTTGCGTTAGTGCCAGCTAAGCTTGTTCCGTCCGTTCGACACTGGCTATAAACGCAAACGGGTGATTAGGCCTTTAGAAAGCATATTGATCTTATATAACCTACGGCAGAATAAAGCAGTCAATAAGATGATGATTGTCTGGACACAGTGAAGGAGAACTCAAGATTTGTATACCGAACAATAGGATGAGACGAACAAATACGTACACCGTCACAGAATACTGAAGGACGACTCTTGACTCGTAAAGGTGCTGTCTATAAAAGAGTATAATGAGGACTAATTAAGTTTGGATTACAGTTTATGCATGTGACGAGGAGGGTTTTAATCCGGAAGTAAATCTGCAACCATACGTCATGAATGTATTTCAAAGCGTTTCCATGGGGACCGAAGAACATGAAATGAGTTTAATCGTTGATAATTGAGGAAATAATTTGCACTTTCATAGGTGTAAGAGAAATGTGTTGATTTTGTTGATTCGTGACACAAACATGATGGCATCTTGATCTAGTTTTAAAAGTTTCAATGAACAACATCTAGAGGAGATAGTTGAGAAAGCGATCGGAGGAAGAAAAGTCCAGAGGACCGACAAGAAGTTGGGGATCTAAATAAAAGCAAGCCGGGGAGGAAAAAGGAGGAAAAGCACCAATAATACGATATAAAGACGTAAAGAAGGAAAAGGAAGGAAAAGAGAATGAGAAAATAAGTAACCAAAATATACTTTCGGTTAATTAACAATCGCGGTTTTAACTTTGCTCTTTGATAACATCAAGACTCATCAACAACCCATGAACATGATGGGGGAGTTCATATGCCTGTTTGCGCTTTCGATTTGTGCTTTCGTGGATGGTAGAATTGCCAGTGGAAGTAACAGTCAAAACATCGGCAAATTCATCGTCGGTACGCCTCTAATTTTCTCTCTAAACTCGAGCTATCCAATCTACCGGGGCGGATTCAGCTCACGGGTTTACGACAGGATGGATGAGAAGTCCGGAAATGAAGACGATGACGAGCGTCGACGTCGAAAGAAGCGAGCGACATCGTTTTCCGCCGAAGAAATCCAGGGAATCGTGGACAGACATAATCTCTTGAGGGGGCAGGTGTCTCCTGAAGCAGCAAATATGGAATTCATGGTAATTTTTGCTTTTGTTTCAATTTCATTGCTGACTCAGTTTAAAATGTTAAAAAAAAGTGCAATACGATTATATAAATTCGTAGGTTAGGTGTTTTCTTAGGTCAGTTTCAATTTTGAAACTCAAAACGTTTGCAAAACGTTTTTTATTGGAATTTTCACACAAAATACAATATTAGTTGAGGTAGGCTCAAAAGCTTAGATTTTTTACCCTTAAATGAAAATCAAATCTGACGCAATTTTAAATCATTCATGTGATTGGTTGGTGCATAAATATCAACTGTAAAAATCAATATGTGCTACAAGTGTTCAGAATATTTGCTCAAAATTATGAAGTATACTTCAAAGGAAAGAAAGAATAAACATAATTTTGTAGATCAAATCTGAAGCAAAATTAATTCAGTCTCACACTAGAAAACCAGTTATACCGTCCATTGTATCAAATCGTTGTTTATAATATGTATAGTTATATTCATTTTCTAGAAATTTACTGTCACTATCATTAATGCACTATCAAATTTTCGCAATGTATTGAAGTGTTAAAACATTGCAATCACGCTATCACGTAACAGCTCAATTGGTTTGGTTTGGTTTGGTTT
>BQKZ01000761.1:59743-105977 GCA_036244855.1 Temnopleurus reevesii
AAAAAACAACATGTGGGGATAGCTCGAAAACTTGACCTGATTGGACAAAACCGATGTGATTTTTGGATTCAGCGCATCAGATTCACCCTAAATCAGCTAAAAAATCGCAGACAACTTTAAAAAAGTAAAATTTTGTTGACCAGTGTAATCTTGTCTGCTTTTCTTGTTGGAATCTGGTATATCTAATCATAAGATACAAATAATGATAAATTGACGACTTATAAAAATATCTTTTTCCTTGAAGATCCATCGGCCAGCACGTCAGCACCTTCGACAACCACGGCAACATCGGATGGTGACGGTGGGAACGGCGACACAACGACAACCAGCGTCCAGACGACGACCAACGTCCTAACCACCACGACTGAGATGGCTTGTGACACGACATGTCAGAACGATGGAATGGTGAATGAGGCGACGTGTGAATGTGACTGTCCAAGCGATTACCAGGGAGAGCAGTGTGAACGTAAGAAAATATAAAGTGTCCGTTTATCATAATTTCATAAATCGAAGAAGGGAAGGGGCAGAAGAAAATGGTAAGCTTTGGTTTTGGTTTGGTTTGGTTTTATTTTCCGTAAAGTAAAAAGCAACTCAAAATACAAAGAAAATCAATATAAATAAATACATACAAACCTGAAACAAATACAAAGATGAATAAATGAAATGATAAAATTATGGTTGGAGCACTCCGTTCAGAGCCATTAGCACAATGACGTTACTGGCGTTGCTGCTCCTGCGCCTCAGTTTACCTAAACCAAGAACTAAAAAATGCAAGCAACTTTTTTTTTTACTATAGGGCTGCTTCTTTAGACGAATAAAATTCCAGATTATATTCATAGTGCTTCTACAATCTCAATGTATATGAGATATATAATTTCAAAACAAAATTAAATAAGTACCTTGTATAATCTTCATTCTCGCTTCTGTCTAGGGTAGTATAGATTTGTATCCCTTCATAAAATTAGATATTGAAAATAATGATATCTTTATTTATTGAAATAATTATGCTATTCATAAAAGGGCAAATCCAATCCTTTATTAGTTTTACATATTGTTTATGTATGAATCATATTTATTTTACATGCATTTCACCATGGACCTTTTTAGCAGGCAATACGAGAAACAAATTGACCGGGCAATTTTGTTTTCGATCCAAATCGGGCTAGAAGGTTTTAGAGTTGCCTTGCCCAGATGTTTGATGCGATTAATAATATAGGCCTATCATATGTTGGAAGTAAATATAAATGAAAAGGAATAAAATATGATATTCTGTAACTGCACGTGATTTGTTTTCGCTTGTCTTCCTTCGCAGAGAGAAAGTCCCAGGTCAGATATGGCGTCTTAGTGCTGGTGTATACTAGTATCAGCAGAGTGAGTATTCCTTTGGCGTTACCAGAGAATTTGATTTCTTTACTCCCACCACATTATGTGTGGCCGCCGTTTTCTAAACTAATTATGATAATGCGGATTTATATAGCGGATTTATATAGCGCCTTTTCGGTCAGTTTTGACTGGTCAAAGCGCTTCCGATATTATTACCCGGTCACCGGTTGGCAATTCAAGCCTTAGCATCTACAGCCAAATAGGCGCTCACATCATATCAGAAAATGTGCTGCTGTCTCCTACTTGTCCCCAAGCACACCTGGGCAGAGTGGAGCTTTGTGGATAAATTTATTGCTGAAGGAAATTAACGCCATGGGTGGGATTCGAACTAATTCCAAATCTTATGTTTTGTAAAGGTAAATAAAAAGATACTTAGTCATGTGAGAACACCCGAAGTCGACTACTCGTGTATCGGGACTCAAAATTTCGGGCATTTTATTAGCATGATTTCAATGCAGTCCCTATAGCAGCATTCAAAGAGGCGATTATGTATAGTGATCACGAAAAAAAAATTGATGGGAAATTAGCGGAAGTATTTATAAATGTTTTTTAAATATGTATAGAAATAAGAAATTTAGAGATAGTTCTGGCACGTATTCTTGCATATTATATAATAAAATAATAATAATAATAATGTTTTAATTACCCAGGGTAGCCACATTCAGCTATATAATAGCTGCTCTTCCAGCGGGCCCTGCATAACATAAAGTTATTATTACCCTTCCCCTTCCTTAAATGCCGAGCGCCTGGCAAGAAGGCAGATGATCCCATTTTTATAGGTCTTTGGTATGACCCGGTCGGGGATCGAACCCACGACCTTCCGTTCATGGGGGAGACGCTCTACCACTGAGCCACACATGACCGGTTCTATATGAAGGCCACAACCCCATATCAACCTACTGTCACTCACGTAGAACATGATTATATAACTTACCGTTGTTCTAGGCGCTGAGCGACTAAGTTTCCGATACACACTCCGAGCATTTAGAATTTGCATTGATTTTACGCGTGATGCGTTTTTAATTCAATGCAAGCTATACGTAGTAAAACAAAATTAGCGACCACAATATCATGTCGGTTAAAACTATGTAGTTAACAATATGCAAATTATATCTTTTCACCTCAAATACACTTTAAATCTAAGAAACTGACAATTTCTTTTTGTCTTATTTCCCAACAGTGGCCTGATCTGGAGGATATTTTACTACGCATAATTGGGGAGATCGTCACGTCATGGTGCAATGATAACTTTGAGATCTGCTGTCCTAACTTAGGAACTTTATCATCTTCGTAAGTAAACTCATTGTGTTATATCTTTGAGATATAATAATAGTAATAATAATAGATGCAATTTATATACCGCACGTATCCACTCTGCGGATTGCTCAAGGCGCTTTGCATGATTATTACCCTGGCTTTAGCCCGGCGTACACCAGCGCATATGGCATTTCAAGGAATAAATATTTCATTTATTTCATTTCATTTATTGATTTTTTCTGTTTCTTTCATTTTTTTCATAACAAACAAACAATTAAATGAACATTTTACCAGAAAAAAAAGGAATATGAAAGTTTAAGTCATAAAATTATACTTAATATAAAGTTTGCAGATTTGCAAAAAAAAAGGAAAACAGAAAAGGACATGTTGAAAAGCAAGCTTGTATGATACATGTCCTTAGTTACAAATATACAATGCAATGGTTTCTTTACATATAGTGCTACAATACTATTTTGCGGCAAGTTTGTATTAGGATATAATGAGCACAGATGTTGTTTATATCTGTATAGTATTTAAAAAAAAAACATTAAGATAATGTAACAAAACAAAGGAAGTAGGATGAAACGACGAAAAAAAAAACAAGCAATGAAGATGACGATGACGATGGAGATGATGATGATGATGATGAAGATGATGATGAAGATGAAAATGAGGTGGAAAAACGGAAAGGTGAGTAAGAGAGAGAGAGGGAGATAGAGAAGGAAAACAGGGAAGAGGGTCAAGATATGTTTGGCCTAAAGGGTTCGTTATGTATTTACTGAGTATTGTCAAAGGAGGTGGGTTTTTAGTTTGTTTTTGAAGCAGTTTAAGCTAGGGGTTGTCTTTATATCGGTAGCAAGCGAATTCCAATATTTGGGTTCAAAAAATGAGACTGGGTTGAGTGCAGCACGATGTGGGTGAATTTCTTGTTGAAAGAAATTAACGCCATGGGTGGGACTCGAATCGCGGACGTCTGCATGAAAAGCGAGAGTCAGAACCACTACACCAGGGAAATATACTGTAAGTCTCGGCATTGCTAAAGGAGACATAACTCGACGTAAACGAATACAATTAAACCTGATTTTATTCAAAGGTGGCCAAACGTTTTTTTTTTAGATTTCTTTTTGTGTGCTTTGTTAATTTATTTTGTTTGGGTTTTGTGGGAATTTGAGTAACAACTTTGTGGTGCCATTTAGGCAGTCTATCGTAAATAACCCCCCCCCCCAAAAAAAAGAAGAAATTATAATAANTGGTAATGGCCGCCTTAATTTGCATATTACGCAATTTGCCCAAGGGTGCCAATCCGGCACCACGCAGTTTCTGAATCAGCATACCTCAAAGATATAAAATCCGCAAAAAAACTTTGTGGGTACGCAAATGCAAGGTTGACCGCCATACTGCTAGACTAACATGAGCAAAATGAAATTGCCTGAATTGCAAATTAAAGTTGTTATTCAGAGTGCCCCCCAAACCCAAACAAAACAGACAAACAATTAAAGCACGCCATGCAAAAAATTAATTTTAGGAAACATTTGACCGGTCAATTGTTTTCTAAAATTAGATTATTTTGCATGAAAAAAAAATATTTTGTTAAAAGCTTCATTTGGTGTGCTTTGTTTGTTTTGCAATTCAGGAAATTTATCTTGAAATTAAAAAAAAAATTAACCCCCCCCGGCTCATAAAAAAAAATAAAAAGAAATGATAATCTATATCAAGTAGCAGACAGGAAACCCCCCCCCCCTCTCCCTCAAAAGAAAGAGAAAACAAGAAAAGTCTGAAATTTTTATGAAAGTGGTAAGAGATGTCATTTAATTTGCGAGTCCTGTCTTTATTCCTTTTTGCAAAATGGTTAGATATATTCTATGCTTAAACACAATACAAAATACATTCTCTTCTATCATATTTCCTTTTCATCCCAAATACCAGATCATCTCTTCTGAGTTACGTCGATGAGACGCACGTGACCGTTGCTGACGGGTTTCCCAGTGAAGAAACAGGGCTCTCATTTGACGCCTTCTGGGCCATGCTCTTGGTGACCCCGCCGGAAACAACCGAACTCTGTTCGGCAGGATCCGAGTTTAACTCGGCTAGTCGGAAACGGAGATGGACAGAATATAGTCACGTGATGACCAAAAGAGATGCTTCCGCATCAGGTAATGATTAGATTGAAATAATGAAAAATAAAGTAATGAAGACAAATATTCTCAACGAATACACGTCCAGAAGCGTGGGGGTTGGAGGGCGGGTGTCCCAGAACCGAAACTATTGTTCAGAAGAAAAGGGGGCAGGCGAAGTGGATTGAGAAAGGGGCATCAGTAGTGACCGTTTCTATGTTCTTCGTTAGCAGCCGGTGGAGTGTAATGAACTTTTTTCTTCTGCTTGTCAGAATTTTGCCCCCATCAAATGGAATCCTAAATAACTGCCTGGTACATGTTTCTTGGTTACAACGGGGTTAATATAATTTTACGCAATTCTTTATTTATATCATAAAAATGTACTAATCACGTGGTAGAGATAATGAAATTAAACAAGAATACAAAAGTAACTTCTTTAGTTATAGCATTTTTGTACATTATGTGATTATCTTCATATTCGTTTTCGTCACAATAGAAAACTACTTGGACCAAGACGCGCTGTACCAAGCCGTGAGCGAGAACATCGACACGCTGGAGGCAGAGCTGAACGTGACCGTGGGTGAGGTCGAGAGAGGGGTGGTCGAACCTGATACGGTTGGTCGTGGAGGGTTGGCCCCGTGGGCGATCGCACTCATCGTCGTCATCGTCCTTTTGGTTATCGTCGCCGTGCTTGGAGCGGTTTTGTTTATGACTATGAAAGGGTGAGTGGTATTACACACCAAGGATAGGAGCTATCAACACCAGTCTGGTGTTGATAAGAACTTCTCCATCTCTCTCAATCTGTTACACTTTTCTGATTATAAATGAAGAATTTTGCATAGCTGCTGAATATGTACACTGCATTACTTGAATCTTGATGATTATGATAAGTTACGTTTATGTAGCTCCTTACCTGTTTCCGCCTGCTCAAAGCAGTCACTGATTAGGTATTCTGGATAAGCCCCTTGACCACCCCTAGGTGGAGTTTCACCAAGTCTCTCCTGAAGGTTGAGAAAAAACTGGAGAACGTGAATGAGTACAATAATCATAACATTCTCAATCATTCATTACAAATAGTTATAACCTTCATTCTTAGAATCATTCTTAAGGTCTTTGTAAATTCGTAACTTGGTGAACCACCGCACGTTTATATAAAACCCTTTGCAGCAGCCATGAGAGATCGTACGACAGCAAACGATTAGTCGTGCGACAGCTAAAAACCGCTGCCACTATGCACCTAGTCGCAAACTGGCCGTATGACCGATGTCTAAATAGCATCTGCAGTGTGTAAGTGAAGAACGGCGTGGAGTAACTTCTTGCTTAATGGAATGAATTCAATGGTTAGGATTCGAACCATGTTCATTCGGTTGAAAGGCCGCAAGCGTGGGAACCAGTACACTACTTCGCTTCCACTATAACTATGATTTGGCTGCGTATAATATACGCAGCCAAATCATAGTGTCTTGCCAAAGATATGTATACCTTTCATTAAGAAATTAAAATGTAACAATATTACATCCTTTATTTTCAGAAAACGAGGGCGTCCTGTAAGCCCGGATAGTAGCACAGAGAAAGATACAGGTTTGTAATTTGATTTTCAACGCAATTAGGAAAAATAATTTACTTGTTCAGTATGTCATTAGATTTTATTATTTTTTTTTTTACATATTTTTGTTTTAAACATGGAAGCAATTCTAGAAAAAGACTAAGAAAGTGACAAACGAGTTGAAATTTGAAAGAACCAAGCAATTAGTTGGAATTGATTGAATTAGAATGAGATGTAATGTGTGACAGCGTAGATCTCATTCATTCAAATATTCCTTTATAGATGTAATTAACATTTCTAACTATTCTACCCAACCAAGCACACATTTACATTTAGGAAGTACAAACAGAATTTTACAATTTGAGATAATGAATACGTAAAATTTTAATTCATTTGAAACATGGTAATTTGAAGTTTTATAATACACGTCATTGTGAATAATGCCTCTCTATTTATGCAAAATGTTAACTACAATAAGAGCTTTATCATTCGTATCTTTATTTGGTGCGAAACTGTGCTTTTTTTACAGGAAAACCTGGGCCATCGTCGCAATAGTTCGTATGTTAATTTAACTGTTGTCTATTTTCGGTATTAATAATCACTAAGGGCATGGAATGGTGTGTATTTATACTTTGTAAAAAGGGCCATCGTTTCTTTCTATTTATTCATTAACACTGTTTTATCAGATCTCATTAAATTAATTGGGAAATATGAGTATACTGAAACCAACTTTGTATACGCCGCAATACTGCATCTGAAATATGCGAACAGCACTAGACACAATGGTATCCGCCCTTGAATCATCCTGGGGCCGATTGCTCAGAATGGTCTTAGCTATCCTCTTCTTGCTAAGACGTCTTGTCTTCTTGTGCTACCCTCAACCAGGGGCCAATTGCACGAAATGGTCTTAGCTATCCTCTTCTTGCTAAGACGTCTCGACTTCTTGTGCCACCCTCGTAACATAGGCATTAGCGTTGATACGACTATGTTAAGAGGGTTGCATAAGAACTTAAGACGCCTTAATATGGAGAGGATATAGCTAAGACTATTTCGTGCAATTGGCCACTGGTGCCGGTGAATGGAGACAAATGTTATGAATCGACTTTAAAAACTTTAAGCAAAATAATTGGATAATCTGGTTAAAAATATTATCATTCTTTGTTAAGTTTCAATGTTTCCTCTTATCGGATGGATCATTGAGTGGTTCCCAATTTTACTATCTTTTAAAGAAATGTAAAAAAAAAAAAAAAAAGTTAGAGAATTTTTGTTTGAGTTGAGCAAGCCTTTGTCAATTCTACAAGTATTTCCGAACGAATCATGTTGAATCGTTACACTAAATTATACTTTAATTCATTTTTAAAGAAAATATATTTGCAAAGTGAAAGGAGAATCATCCGCTAGAATACACAGATTCCGCCAAAGTTACCAACTCGAGGATCTCCATCAGAAGATATTCTCGATCCGATTTTGCTCAAACGTTCACAGATTGTTCATCTAATTTGTATTCACTCAGTTTTGGGGCGTTTGGCGCGCGAAAAGTCTAAACCTGCGTTATCCCCGTACTGTTTTGTGGACAGTCCCAAATCGCACGAACATAAAGAAGCTATTCCTTAAATAGACCAAACCATTGTACGTCTGACCACTCTTTTCTCCTACTTTACGTCTTTTCGAAATTATGAGCCATATGGGATTGTATGGGAGTTGTCACTTATTTGATTATTATTGATTTTTGTTGTTACATTTTTTGTTGTAAATTTCATGCTTCAAACTTTAGGACCTATACAAAAGAATTCATGACTAAAAAAAACACACACTAAAATCTAGTCAGAGAGACTAATTTAACAAATGAGGGGCACTGTACTACATATCTCTCCAAAAGTGACTTCTGGAGAATCTAGCGAATCTGGTTGGATCAGAAAATTAGTACGTGCTCCTGGGATCCTAATCTGAATAGATTTTACAATTTTACGGTAAACTAATTTCTTAACTAAATATTTATAATTAACATTGCATCCTGGATTATCAATAACAGACATAATCATATAACGTATATTATGCTCTCCCTTTTAAATTTAGCTAACAAATGTTGACAAATGCAAATTTCACATGTATTGCGTAAGCGTACATTATAATCCTTCAATTAAAAAAACTTATTAGCAAATCAAGAGATGCGGAATACTAATAATAACATATAGATAGTAATATAATTAATACAAATAACCATAGTGCCAGCTAATATAGTATGAGTCGATGATTATCATAGGAATTCATGATTATGTGTTGATATGGGCATTTAATAATGTTGCGTGGAGTGTATGTCTGTGTGGTGGGAGATGTGTGGGTGAAGCCACTAGCACATGTTCCTTGATGTAAAAATTTGCCATGAATTGCACATGTCCCCAGAACCATAATGTTCCTACAAATGGACATCGGAACAAAAACTCGCACACACATACAAAAACCCAATTATACATAAACATATACATTACTTCATAGTTCGTACACATAAAATAAATAAGGAACAAATAAGTTTCTTTCATTTCTGTATTCTTCTTTCGATGTAATTTGTAAAGCGCTCTGAAACCAAATACTTGTGTATTGAGCGCTATATAAGAATCCATATTGTATTGTATTGAATTGTAAAAAAACACACAGTTACACACATGCACACACCTGGATAAAATATCACGTACAAACAAACACACGCACATATACAATTATAAGATTATTAAAAAAAAAATCGCAAAATAATTGTTTAAGTAATATTCATGTTGTTCTTCCTCATCCATATCTCACAGAAACTGGAAAAGGGAAAGCAGGCGACCACAAGACTTCCAAAGATGCCCAAAAGTCAGGATCTCAAGAAAAAGATGGCAAAGGAATGAAGAGCGGTAATTCCCGGGTTCATCCGACAAGAGGAAAGCCAACCAAACTTAGCCCCATCAAGCCGAAGTCAACTGGTGGAAGAACTCCTGAGATCCAGAAAAAGAAAGCACTTCCACCCGTAAAGAATTCTGGCTCTCGCAAGACAAAGAGGGACAAATAGGGAAATAAATGGACAAAGCGCAATTTCACGAAAGTGTCATGTCTCTAGGCCAATTTATTGACAACTATTCGTTTATATTTCTCAAGACGAAATAGTGTCTGTTACACAAATAATATATTTCACTGAACTTCAAAAATTAGAAAGTGGCTTTACAGACATGGCACTTTCGTTACATTGCTCGTATATGACGTCGTGGGATGTGTCTCAAGAACAATAGTTGTAAAAACTCAAATTTTCTTCTTTGACAGATGTCATAGGAACAATCACACACATTCCTTTTACCCGGTCATACTATAAGCTGGATAGTACCGAAGAGTAGCTTATCGGCACTCTCTGGCACTCTTCGGCCTTTAGTAGGACCCCTTTTCACCTAATCAAAGGCAACGAAGAGAATAATATTCCATGACATTAAAAAGATGTTCAGTTTTCAAAACAGTTTTGAAAACTGAACACGTTTTTAATATCATGGAATGTTTATTAAGAGGATTGGCTCTATGTATATACCAAGTATACTACCAACTTACATATATACAATTTAAAGAATAATCTCTATCGCCTACCTCTCTCTGTCTCTTGCCTTCTTTTTCAGTTTTTCATATTCATAATGATCACAATTATGTTCTGATAATCATAGAGTAGCTTACATTGTATATACATGAATTTGGACAATGTTAATTAACTCATATAATTTAACTACAGCAGTCATTCAACGTTTTGTTTTTTTTTTTGTTTTTTTTTGTACAGTGTCGATTGGCGTGAAACGCAACTGAAAAGTTAATTTCTTATCCGTATTTTTATCTTCTTTTTATTATTACAGAATTTTATGGACTTACCTTAAAGCACTCGACGAAAGTTTTATCTGATCTTTTCAATGTATATATAATTATTTTCGTATAGTTGTACAGATCTCGTATTTTGATTACATTTTTAATGCAAAAATTAATGTAAATAAGTTATATATCATTATTTTATAATACAGATGATCAGGGAAATTATATACATGTATCAGTTTTAATAAACTTGGACAGTCTTTTAAAGATATAATCATTTAACTGAAGTAAGAAAAGACGAAGAATACTTTTTAAATGTTTTATATCATTATAGAAATGCTTTCAGGATGAGCTGTGGAGCAAGAGACATTATGCAACAACTGAAATGTATGAGCTATTCTTTCAATATGGATGTGAAAAAAAATCAATTGCACCTAAATACAACGATCGCATTTACAAATCATTTTTTTTTTTGGGGGGGGGGGGGAATCTCATCAAATTTTTGTCGCAAAAAAGAAAATCATCACAGCAACCTCGTCATACATTTGATTTGTCGAAATTAAAATAATCAGGGAATAAAAATGAAATATTTGATTTTTTACACATCAAATAAAAAAAATCTACAGCAAAAATCATCCTGAAAAAAAAAAGAATTCGCACCAAATGGGATGAATTTTCAAGCTCTTTGCGATAAAAAGGGTTAAAATTGTATCTTTTTATTTTCTTATGTATAGGCTCTGATTAATGTGGAATGCTCCAAGACAGCGTCTGTTTTTCTGTAATATTTTCTGTAATCTTCAGCCATTGGCTAGTGTGTATCTTTCCTTCTTTGTTGATTACATGTAATAATGTATTAAATTAATTTCCTTTCCTGTAAATGAATAGATAAACGAATGAATAAACAGATAAATAAACTTATTTGGACAACGTGTCATCATTGTCTTAATACGGTATAGGAAGAGTCAGGGTGAGAAATGAACTATTCAGTAATCAATCTTTGTTTAACTGATATATAAAGAAGAATTATTTTTTGTTTAACATCTATACGAGAATGAATTAATCTCTATTTTTACACATTCATAAGGATGAATTCACCTTCATTTAACAGCGACATAACGATGCATTCATCTTCGTTTATAAGCTACCGCAGGATGAATTTATCTTCCTATGATAGCAATGCGATAATGAATTGATCTTCACCTAACGGCTACGTGAGGAAGGATGAACCCATTTGATACCATAACTGAGATGCATAAATCTCCGTTTAACAGCTACATGAAGAAACTTATTATTCGTTTATATACATGAGGATGGAGCCATGACAAGACAATGCATTCTAAATCGAAATGATAATAGCTTGTCAGTTTCGTAAGGATTAATTCATCTTCGTTTAACAGCTTCAAGAAGAATCTTCGATTAACAGTTATTATTACGAGAAATTAAACTATGTACTTCATTTTAGCTCAACAACTATGAATCTACTTTGTTTAAAAACTACATGAAGATGAATACATCTTTATTTTACAACTATTTTATAAAGATATATTATTTTTTCGTTTAATAGCTTCAAGAATATAAATTAATCTATGTTTAACAGTTACATCAAGATAAATTGATCTTCTTTGAACAGCTAAATTAGGATGAATTCATTTTAGTTTAACAAGTGTATAGGAAGATTAAATCAATCTTTGTTTAATAGCTATATGATGATGAATTAATCCTCGCTTAATCAGTTGTTAATACCTGCCTAAAGATAAATTGATCTATGTCTAAGAACTACATGAAGAAGGATTCAACTTCCCTGATTTATTCATCCTCTGGAAGATGAATTAGTCTTAGTTTTTTTACATTCACAAGAAGACGAAATTTGTTTTTGCATTAGATGAAAACCAATCGAATTCATCTCTGGTTAAGTTCTTACAGTTTTCTGATGCGAACACGATATAAACTATTTCCAAGAAACTATGTCGACCTCAAATTCAATGCTCCTTTGTAATCGGAGCAGGCTTGTCATTGGTGTGTCCGCACAGTTGAATACACGGCGTACGGATCTATTGTCTGCGTTCGACTTAATTTTTTCGGAAATATAGTTTATATCGTGTTTACAGTGGCAAAATACGCCGAATAGGTTCCTGAAGGTCTGGAGACATGAGCCTATATCGAATGATATCATATTTACCAAAATAAAGACTTGTCAATTACCAAGATGACATAAATTTGAATAATAATACAAAAATGACTCCGAAAGAGCTCAAAAAGAGAATGCACGTTATAAGTGCTCTTTTTTATGACAATTAATGTGAGATTACCGTGATAACACATTTTAAAGCTGAATCTACATGTATATGTATTTATATGTTTCTTTATTATTCTTTTTAATCGTAATTGCTTATGTAGTCGATCATTACCAAGGGATATTACTATGAAAAAAAAAGAGATTTAGATCCGTGTGTGTGTGTGTGTGTGTGTGTGTGTGTGTGTAGAGGTGTGTAGATGTGTGTGTATGTGTGTGTGTGTGGGTGTGTGTGTGTGTGTGTGTGTGTGTGTGTGTGTGTGTGTGTGTGTGCAGATATAGGCGTGTCTCTTTGTGCGTGATGGGGTGAACGTGAAGGAGTTTATTTCACTGATCATTGATAAAGCAACATAAATAGGAAAATACGATTTTAAACTTTGTGTCCTACGTTTACATAATTAATTGAGCTACATATATCAAAGATTAAACAACGGCACTGCAGTATAAGCCTATTGGGTAATATGATAGTATTTATTCCAAATCTGATTATGTGAATGGTTATGTTGCTCTTTAGATCAAAGTCTAATGAATGATTTGAAAAATGATTATTATCGGTTTTCATATCATCACGAATAAATAGTCGCTTATTTACTCTTTAATGACATACACAAATACGATAGTTATTGAGCGTTTGGATAATTTTGGTTTCACCATTTTATATCTCGCCATGTTTTCACTTGAGATTGGAAACATAATAAACTATATTCTCCTGCGTTAATAGGATTTGCAGTTCACCGTTCAAATTATTGCTGTACTTGAGCGCCTTTTGGGAGAAACTATTGGGACATGTTTGTTCCCGAGAAAAAAGATCAAACATATCATATTTCGGGGATGTCTAGAGTTGATGGAATATAGTACGTTAATAGCTCAGATGCAAAGTAAAGTAAGTCCATTTTCATTTATCATTGAAAGAAGATTCGCTTTTCCGTTGGAATACTGATATGCCCCTCGAGGCAAATTGACAGTGCGTTGGCTGTTTTAGAATAACTGCTGAAGGTAAAACTTGTTTCAACGATAGTCGTTGAAACAATAGTCTCAATAGTTTCAACGATAGTCGTTGAAGCAAACAATAATGACAGTATAGTTTTGTCATCTGGAAATAAGAAATTAAAAAACGTGTCATATATAATCGGGCCTCAAATATCCTTATTCTTGTGAAATTCCGTAATATTTTAGGAATAAAAACACTATCATGATATGTCTTGGTTGATCGGGTCTAATTATGTTACATATCTATATTATTGCAACATAATGTAATGATCGCACTTTCATTCATTTAGCGTAAGTATAGAGTCACATGATATACCTTTCCCTTTAAAGAGTTACGCATCTTCTTTAAAACAACGTTAAGAATAGAGGATCAACCCATGATCTGAAATGCCATAATTGGGATTACAGACAACGCCCGAAAAATAAATTTTCACAAATCATTGACAATGTCTTGATCTGCAAACGCTTTATTTCAGTATTTGCTACAAGTATGGGACAATCCCTTTGTTTTATTTGCCTAGTAAGTCATCATTATTTGTTTTGTTTTATCGTTCATGATTTCCAAAATGTTTGCACGGTATTGTTTGCGATCATATTCCTATACATTTAAGATAACGTTTAACGATTAGAGATGAACCTTTTTACATGGTCTACCAGAGATTATAGTTAATTTGTTTAAATATTAACTTTATCGAGATATTTGAATATATATGTGATGATGTCTAACAGCTTTCTGTAATAATAGTAATGTGGATTGTCAACGGTTGTCACTTTTGCAGGAGAATTATATATCCTTAATATTTCCTCTCTACATTCTGATGAATATACCTAACAATAATAGCAATGGTTAAACATTTCAAAATATATTTCTCATCATCGTACACACTAAGAAATTAGGGTGTAACTTTGCACCCCTAGGGGTACAATCCCATGTAACACCGGGTGAACCCTATGGGGTACAAGTTTGAACCCTAAATGTGAGGTGCAATTTTGTACCCCAACCAAGGGTACAAGTTTGTACCCTATTGGAACACATTTGTACCCCAGGGATGCAAAATTGTACCATTAGGGTACAAAATGAGATCTTTGGCGTTTGGCAAAAAAGGAAAGGAAAGGATGTAGTTTAGAGGCGTGTATCATTCAATTCTGAATATTTACGCCAGAAGAAGAAGAGAGAAAGAGGGTCGCCATCTTAACGTCTCCACCCGAAAGACGGTATGCGACCTGGTTTCGAACCCACAGGCAGGAACGAACCCAAGTCTATATGACTGTCCCGAACAGATGGATTTCAGGCGCACGCCACGGCGCCTCAGTCAATATCGACCCTCGATATCGACCCTCGATACCGACCCTCTTTGTTCGTGAAATAGTGCCACCTGATTGGTCAGCCACTGTCGCCTCGCTCGCTCGCCATTGGTTAAGACGTGTTCCTTTTCTAGTCTGCTATTTATAAACTTTATTCAAAACATCGATGTATTAATGTTTTTTTTTTTTTCCGAATCTTGTAAGGATCAACGGAATAAAAAACATAGTAATAAATTAAATCTATTACGTATGAAATAGAGTTCCTAAAGGTAAAATAAGAACAAAATCAGCATTCATTTCCGATCACGTATAGAGAGTGGGGTCTGCATTCTGCACTAGTTTCAAATCGGGAGGGTACAACGTTGTACCCTTCGTACCAGCTTTCATCACATGGGATTAATTTTGAACCTCATAGGGTATAATGAGGATGCCGGCGGGATGCCGGGGTTCAAATTAGTGACTTTGCGTGATTTTGGACCCTAACTGTACCCTAATTTCTTAGTGTGTACCGTAACTAACGTTATAGATAACGGAAATCAGAATGATGTGTATAGGAACATAAAAATATAAGTTGTTAACTATCATTTTACAAAAAAGTTGGTTTATTATAGTCAAAGAGATGTAGGAAAATTTGTATGGCATGCAATCAATCCGCGCTTTTATTGTTTATTTTTGGCGAATTAAAAAAAGAAGAAAAAACAATTCTCACAAGTTTGGAGAGGTGGAAGGCTGACATGCTATACAAATATTTCTGTTACCATCATATCAAATCGGATGAAATTTTCAGCAAAATGTAAATTATCAATTCAAACATAATAATCACATTTACCACGTTGTTTGGAAGGGGTTGCCAACTGAAGCAGCACTTGGGATCGGTCAAATATTTGTCGGCCCAGAAAGCCCATTTTCTGATATTGTTTGCTAACCACTCTGTCCAAAATTTGTTTTTCAAAATCGTTGGGAGCAGGTTCATTTATGTTTTAGAGTAGTTCTTTTCAAATTTTGTTTAATTTTATGGACATTAATTTCCTTCTAATTACCAGTGCCAGTTGTACAACGTTGAACTACATATCACTAAACTAAAAGGGATGTAGCGATACACGATGTCATACCAGGCTCCGATGACGTCACAATTGCCTAATGTGTCTCAGAGCCAACACGAGACCGGTCATCGCAATATTGGCCATAGCTATGTTACTGGAATTTCGGTAAACTTATTATTTTATACACTTCGATAATTAGACATTTTGATTTGCCCTGAAAGATTCTAGATTGCTTTACCGGAGACAGCCAAGTTAGAAAATATCCACCCTCGACATGCAGATAGTAAATGAACCACAATTATGTTCACTTTTTATTAATAAAATGTTTTCTGTGTATTGTAGAAGGCTGGCGGGAACAAAATGTGTCAAAATCGATGCCACAAATTTCAGTGAATGAAATTAATTCAAACGGCTACCCCCAGACTCAAATTTTGATTTAAAGCGCAAAAATTAGACAAACGCATTTAAAAAAAAAGTTTGCGTGAAATCGGACAATAAATAAGAAAGTTACAAGTATTCGAAGTATATTTAAACATTGTTCAAACAGTTGCATTTCATAATCTAGCAATTAAAAAATTGGCAAATTTGGATCACGTGACATAATGTGGTGGTGATGTTGTAGTAGATATGGTAAGGAAAAAATTAATGAGCACAAATTTGGTAAAATCTGCCAGCTGGAATAAAAATTAGCTTGGAACCATCCAACGTTTTCTCAGTGAAATGATAAAGCGTTTCACCTCACAATAATTATGATCCCACCATGCAGCTTTGCTCGCTATAAGCCCCGGTCACATAGGACCCCAGAAGCAACACAATTCACCTCGACTCTTTGTTAATTCACAGTTAACTGCCTCAGAACAAAGAGTCGGGGTGAATCGTGTTGCTTCTGGGGTCCTATGTGACCGGGGCTATAGTCCGTATCTCTATTTTCTAGTATGTACCGACTTCCATCTTACAACTTTGCGCTGCATACTTTTTACGCAACTATTCGTTAAACAAATTGTGAAAATTTGCCTATTTCTATTTTCAAATCTGATCTCATTCAAACGAAATGACCAACTATCTAATGGATACGGAAGAACAGTTAGGTGAACAACATGTTTACTAAAAAAAATGTTATTTTTCATTGATTTTTTATGTGTGTACTTATCATGACATTGTATTGTTTTTTTTTTATCAGATTACGTCGGTTATACAGCTTGTCGCAGGATGTATACTAATCGCTCTAGGAATTGCAGCATTCTCTGTAAGGGCCTACGGTTCCTACTCGTATACTCCTATTTGGAGTGGCTTGTTGGTAAGAATGTTCTCTGGAAAATCGATAAATTTTAGTTAAGCCCTGGTCACCCCGAAAGCAACACGATTCACTCCGACCCGTTGTTCTGAGACAGTTAACTGTGAATTAACAAAGAGTCGGGGTGAATCGTATTGCTTCCGGGGTCCTGTGTGACCAGGGCTTTATGTTGCTAACGCCCGGTCACATAGGGCCCCGAAGCAACACGATTCAACACGACTCTTTCTTCGCAGGCAGCCAACTCTGAACTGACAAAGAGTCGTGTTGAATCGTGTTGCTTCCGGGGTCCTATGTGACCGGGGCATAAAATGGATTAAAATTTTCAAGTACTTATAACTTCATGCTATTCTGAGAAACTTTGACTGATGTCAGGTTTTTTTTTTTTTACTTAGTTAAGGGAATCGCCTCATCATATATTGATCAATAAAAAATGAATAAATATATCACTTTTTACGTGAATGCGTAATCTGGTTCTCAACCCGATCATAATGTTCTCAATACAAGTTTGACGTCCGACCATCTAAGCTACACGTCCGATTGAAAAAAAAACTTTTCAATGTATGCGTTGTTAAGAAAATTATCAAACAAGTTACATAAGTAATACTCGTTTTCTTGTATTTCAATTATTTTCTACTTTAAATACGATACCATTTTTCTTATTTTTGGTCGATCTTCCATTTTTTAGCTTGCAATATGTTTAATTTGTTAATATTTTGTAAAGTCCACTTTGGAATCGATTCATATATAAAATGTTATGTATTTTTTTTCAAGTTCTGTGTACCTATGCAGACTCGAAGTTTACCGTAACGGTCAGGATAATAAAAATAATGATATACTGATGAGTCGAAATTTTTTCCGGTGAATTTCATACTTCCTAGGCTAAAATCCTATCTTGTGTGTGTTCGTATAAATCTGGATATTCGTCAAAACTCTGTACATATAGTACATTACTCCCAACATGTTTTTTTAAGGAAAACGTTTTAATACAATTGTGCAGATAAAATGAAGTTGTCAGAAAATCATTCAGAATTATCTATTGAACTTATATTAGATTTTCATGCTGACTGGAGTATTTGGATTATGTGCTGCTCGGACGGGAAACAATTTTTGGGTAACAACATTCCTGTAATTTTTGTTTATTTATTCAATTAGTATACTATTATACAGGTAGAGAAAGATCAGCAAGTCAGTAAAATCGCTGGAAACCTTTGATCTTTTATATCCAAATCATGCAACATTTGTTGTCCATATTTTATGATATCTACTCGTGTTCAAATGTTTACATTAGTAGTAGTCAGGATGTAGAAATTTATGTGACACGAGCTGATGTATTCATAAACACGTGTTCTGACTTATTTTAGTTTGAAATGCAAATCAACTGAATAGAATTCCTGATTAATGGAGCATCCGATCGTGTTGTGTGTGGAATATGAATTCGCATTTATTTCACATGTGAGGCAATGAACTGTTGACGAAAACGACGCACGGAGTCATTTTTGTTTCGCGATAATGAAGCCATTTCTGCCATTTTATTCAAACAAACCAACAGACTAGTTCTCTAATTTGCAAGTGAAAAACAATTATATAATAGTGACATTTATACTGCAGCTCACAAAGTAGTTAAAGTCAGTCTGTCATGATCGACAGGACTTTCGGTTGCGAGCGCAAACGGACGGCGTGTTGCGTATTGGCAACAACGATATTTAAACATTTCTTTGCTTACGCACCTTGCCAAGCTCAGAAACTCGGAACACTTCGTACGACTTTCCGATGCTTGTTGTCGTCGCGTGTATTTTGATTAGTCCCCTCTTTGGCTTCGAGTGTTTCTAAAAACATGCAGAACACATACATTTGCGACTACCGAGCTGTGAACTAACGAAATAAAGCTTGCTCACTCGATATTCCAGGTAAAAAAAAATATGTGATTTTTCTGCTCGGCAATCTTCGCAATCAAGATGGCAGCGGACAGTTTGGCTCCTAACCGGAAGTCATGTCGATCATGACGGACTGACTTTAAAAATCTGTAGCGCCATCTCTCCTGAAACTGATCTCTACGTTTAAATTGTAGGTATGGACGTTTCTCGTCATGTCAGCCATCAGCAGTGTAATGGGCCTAATTCTTGTCATAATGTACAGCATTGCAGTTGGCAATGAGAAGACAAATGGAGAATGTATAGGTCGAGAGTGTGACTATACTATGGTGAGTTATCAATACACAGAGTGTAAAAAAAAAACACGAAAGAGAAAAGTTTGGTTTTACGGCGTGTATCATCCAAATTTGAATATTTACGCCAGGAGAAGAAGAAAGAGAGAAGGAGGCGACCGGTCGGGATCGAACCCGCAACCAACCCATGTCGGTTAATGACTGTCCCAAACAGCTTGATTACTGGCGCACGCCACGACGCCTCGAAATCCCGGGAAATCTGGTTATATACCCGCATTGTGCGTGACTTGGGCGGTGTTTAAGAAAGAGTTTACACACGACTTTACGTTCGACTGGTATCCCTTCTTATGTGCAATGGTTCACACTATTAAGCGCATTCCGCGCAAGAACTGATACCAGTCGAACTTAAAGTCGTGCGTAACTTTAAGAACGACTTGGTGAAACAACTCCCAGGGCGTGTTTCACCAAGTTACGAAACACATTAAAAACGCAAGACTGGTATCAGTTCTTGTGCTGGATGATGGAGAATCGTATGCGTATTACACTCGTTAACGTACTCCAGTCTTTCTTAAAGCCGTTCGCAACGTTGAGAACAATTTAGTGAAACACCGCCCAGAGGGGACAACGGACTGGGACAAAGTAAATAACTTAATTCAGACATTCACAATAACTTAATGATCTATTTTTCAACATTTTTTTCACAGAATAAGAAAGATGGACATTTCTTTCGTGCCCATCTAACTATATAGTTAATGCTGGAAAAGAAGGCTGTTTACTTTGTCCCGGGCCTTTATCCCCATAGTAAGGATAAACTTCCAAAAGGGTATATCGTAATTAACTCATCTATATAGATCCAGTCAGGTCCAGTCAGTCGAGAGTTCTTTCGTGGATCAGTGTAACATCAAAAAAAAAATTTTTTGTCTGAACAAACTTTGGGATGGGCATTACTGAACACTATAGGCAATAGCATTTATCTGACATTGCTTGGCAAAAGATGTTTTGACTGGCTGGAATGATTTTGATAGGTTCATTCGTCTCGTTAAGAAATACTCTGGGGGGAAACGAAATATACTGCACATCGCCAGTTAGCAATGGACAATTCAGGGACACTCCGTACATCGTGACATCTTGCAGTATTTTGTGAGGAATAGTTGACAGCAGGTAAACTCATTATAAACACACAAGTTCCATATGAAGTTGGAAAAAAAATTGGGAGATAGGGTTGATGCGCAATTTAAAAGAAAAGAAAAGAATTGAATTAAGTGTAAAGGCCCGGGCACATCAAACACGGCACGGCATAACGGCACGGTATTTACGCAGTATCTTGGTTGTCATTGGCCAGCGCGCTCCTCCGGGCACAGGATTTTCGACAACTCGCCAATCACAGGGGAGAAATCGCGTAAGAACCGTGCCATGATGCCGTGCCGTGTTTGGTGTGCCCAGGAGGTTATTAGTATTTATCAATAGGCTAGTTTTTTTTTCTAACCTAGTTATGAAACGCAATTTGACCTTGATTCAGGGGCAAAAGATAATTGTCAGGGCATTGTACGTCACCACATATCAACTTGTCTTCCATAAAGTAGATCTTTACAGCGCCATGTTTTCTATTCGAATTTTATATCACGAAAACATTCTAACATTTTGAATAAAATTGTATTTGTAGGAACTGAAGCGAGCAATCAACACCTTGATTGCAACCATTGGAGGTTTCCTCTTCATCATCTGTGTCTGTTCGGTGTTCCTAGGAAGTTGTGCATGGCCTCAACATATTGATGTCTGCAGACGATGCTGTGAAAAATGCTGCAGCTCACCTCATCAAGAATCGCCGGTAATAAAAAAAAATAATTGCTATACACGTTGTTATATGGCGCCTAACTACAATATAGCATCTCAAAGAAAAATTTCTGTCAGGTACGCAGGAACGGAAGGTCTGCCCCATGAACGGAAGGTCGTGGGTTCGATCCCCGGCCGCGTCATACCAAAGACTTATAAAATTGGGACCATATGCCTACTTGCCAGGCGCTCGGCATTAAAGAATGGAGAAGGGTAATAATAATTATGTTATGCAAGGCCCCTGGAAGAACAACTTACAGCTGAAAGTGGCTACCCTGGGTAAATAATAGGTATTATTATTATTATTATTAACCTCACCTGGGTCGAGTGTAGCTGACGTTTTAGTCTACGCATGTTTGACGTATGAAATTTAGCCTAGGCGCAAGCACAACGTGTTGTACGTATGCATAACGTACGTTAAACATATTTCAAAATCTACGATTTTCAACGAATGCCTAGCTTACGCGTATCCTCGGCGTTTACAACCTCAAACTGTGACGTTCTAGCGATACTAGAATACACGTCTTACATAGAGTACGTAGTGGATACCCTTTTTAGCATTCGTTATGAGCACGCTAAAATACCCTGTACGTCAGAAAATGTTGTGCATGCATAAAACATTTCGAATTATGCCGACATATGGCTCATACGTTCCACATTAGTTACAGGGACGTTATGCAATCTTTGACAAAAGTTCATAAACGTACATTACTCATAAGTCGAAAGACGTTGAGATATTTTCCGACTTTTTCCTTAAAAAAAAAGAAGTATTCATAACATCATTAACATGAGTACATTACTTTCGACGTTAATCATGCACAACGTACCTTTAACATATTTGATATACGCCTACATCTGTACATATATGCCAGATTTCTGATACACCTAGCATACGTCGGCTAAAAATGATAGGGTAATAGCCCTATATAAGTATATACTTAAAAACGCGCAAGAAAGGCACCTCTTTAAAGCTTACATAACTTGCTATAACAGTAACTAGTAAATGTATAAAGTAAGCATGAACAACTTCAGTATACTTGTAAATTAAGGCCGACTTACACCTTTGCGTTTCTAGCCTGCGTCGGCCCATGATTTTTGAAAATTAAAAACGCTTCCTTGATGCACAAAGACGCAGGTCATAAGGTGGTCTGACTTTCGCGTACGCTCCTCGAGCGCAAGCCGAACGTCAATCCATAGTTTGATCAGCGTATACGCGGTGAGCGTTTGAAGTTGTCAAAGCTCTGGGCTTACGCAGGCTAAAAACGCTAAGGTGTGAGTAGGATCTTAGACTCTAGTCTAATAACTAAAGTTTTTTATCGTTTGCTTTTTTTTTTTGTTTTTTTTTTTGTTTAGGCTCTGATTCAGCCACAGGACACATTTCATCCTCAAGGATTCATGATTTCTACCAGGGATCATCCGCAAGGTATATCACTCGTATTGTTTGAACGCAACCCCTGTATTTCAGTTTGGTAAAATCTACGCTTCTACATGTTTTATCTATATTATCTAAAAAAAATCGAATTGAATTAGACCCCGAAGTGAAGACAAAATACTCTAGGAATGGAATATAACCCCTGCGGTTTAGAAAGTCTTAAATAAGGGGGGAAAACTCCGTTGTTTCTCCTTTTGCACAATTACTTGCCAACCTTTTCTATCTTTAAATCTTGGAGAGGGCTGGTTAGCACATACAGGGCTTTACCTGCATTACTATGTTTTATTTTCTTTTTCTTGTCAAAATTCAAGGTGAAAATGGGCTATATCAGCAGCAAATTCGCAACCGACCGCCTACCATGCGGTACCAACACCCGACCGGGTATCAGCATCAGCACAATGCCATACCAAGAACTGAACCATCCCTACCCGGACTCATTGATTATGGAGGCGAACAATTCATGATGGTACCATTACCGAGGCAGACTCCGCAACAAGTCGAATCTGTCCGCATGGTTCAGTCAAGGCCTCGTCAAATCGACTCATTCGTTGTTCAACCGCAGTCGCGTAACAACGACCCGTCAGTTCTGCTGCAGTCACGTACAGCCGGTACGCGTACAACCGGTGCGCGTAGTGGCGGTGATCGTACAGACGGTGTGCGTACTGCCGGAGCGCGTATCACGCACTCCTCCGTCCCTCCTGGCCTACCCCAGACGGCGCAAGAACAACCTCTTAATGTACCTTCATTTGAAGAAATGTGTGAAGAAATTTGAAGCATTCCTCTATGAAAAAAAAAATGCTTTAAAAAAGCACTTGTTTGTGATAAGGTAGTATATAAATATTTTTATGGTCTTCATTTTTTTCTTTTATATCAATCAATGATTTAGGACCAGATGTACTCCTGTCTTTAAGATGAATTGAGCATGCAGTTATAGACATACAATAATTACAATTAGGGCGCACGTTGGAAAGTCAGAAAGATATAGTTTTAGGATACAAATCGAGCAGAGAAATTGACAAATCATTGCAATTTTGCAGTGCTGTTATTATATGCTATCAATGATAAAACCGTATCACATAAAAAGAAACATTTACTATCTAAAAGTTAACAGAATATATGATGTTTCCGTAATAATCATATATTGTGCACCCATATGAATGTGTCGAGATATGTAGGTGTGGCCTGGTGATTGACATCAAAGGGAACAATTGATATAAAGGTACATTTTCAATAAACGTGATATACCACATGAATTTTACGATACGGTTACGAATCATGTACGAACGATCTCAGATCTTTTCATTTCGGTCATCATTATATTGTGCGTAAAAGTCAGAATCAGTATACAACACACCCGTCAAACTTCGCTCCTGTTTTTAGAAAGGACATATTTATAATCAGTTTTGTTGTGATTAAATTGAAGCGAGTAAACTTATCTATTAATATATCTGTCAAAGTAAGCTACAAAATAAGAACTCTACAACATCAGTTACCATGATTATTGTGCATTAACTTTAATATAACTTCAATTCAATGTAATTCATTTTTTTTCTTTGTCATAATGAATATGTTGCTATAATCACTCTATTAAACTTAATTATCAAGGGCAAATAACGCCGATTTACCTGTTAAATAAGATGTATACTAATTATAGTTTGTGTAGATATTTATATTTAAGTATTCGCTCATCTCTTTCATTGGTCTTATCAATTACCATTTCCTTGAGAAAAACAATGATCTTTACATAGGCTTATGGCCATATGTACGTAGGCAGCGGTATAAACTTTTAGCATCTAATAATGCTCTAAAAGTCAGTTTACGATTATCGTTTTGGCGTTTCCTTTTCATAGAAGATTTGGATTACAAATTTTAAGGTGACTATTTAGGACAGTTCTCAATCTTTGGGTCGTCCAGGTACACGTTTCATAAGGTTGTTCGTAGATGTATGCATGACTCTACGATGACTGGTGACCGTTTCCTATTCACAATGCAATCCATATGGCTGAGTTGGAACCTGAAAAGGGGTCACCAGTCGCCCGCAGTGCCGTGCGTAGCTCGACGGCCAGCTGAATGAAACGAGTACCATAGGTATATGTCGATTACTGTGATAAGAATACTACCATCTTTGTATCATTATATCAAAATAAATTTAACATGCATGTATAAAAGAGTAATTAATTAATTTTCATTGGGCGTTTTGCTTGAGAAGAGCAGGAAGCTGCAGGGCGAGTGAGCGACTGAGTCGTCGCTGTTGCGCCAGTCCCAGCCCTAGAGCTGCCGGTTGCTGGAGCAGTTGAAGAATGCTTTCCTCGTGGCCCGAGTTGAGTAGTGTCTGCATGAGGTTGCGGTAGCGGTCCTTCGCCTCTGCCTCCGGCTGCGGTTTCGGCGGCAGGATGAGCTGAACGCCGCTCTCGATGGTGAAGAATATACGGGGAGCTTCTTCACCTAAGGAGAAGATCACAAAAGAATATAATTCATATGAATTCATAACTCTTAAGATAATGAATAATAATAAACGATCATTAAATAGGCTGTACCCCGCGATTATCAGATTGCCAAGATTTTTATTCGGTTTGATATTTTGAGTCGAAACTATACTTTACAAAAACTAAACTCAACAAAATCTTTCATCCAGACTATTTTGGCAAAGAGTAATAAAATTCATTACGCACTAATCTGAAAACTCGCGACGAAAACGCGACAAGTTAACCTTTTAATGATGTTCTTGGAACTTGAGCACGTAAAGAACATGACAAAACTGTTCCAAGTCACACATTTTGCTGAACATACTTTCAAAAAAATAATAATTGCCACACTTACAGTTTGCGCCAACGAGGGTCTTGATCTTAACCCCGCACACTCTGGGCGTTGAGGATCTCTTCTTTTTCTTTGGTTTCTTCTTGGGTGGAGGGGCGACCCTGGGAGGGCCGAATTCTCCCGGGGCGAGATACTCGGTGATCTTCGGTGGCGGAGCCGTGATGGTGGCTTCCTCAACAGACATGGGCGTTTGTTTGTAGCTTAATCTCTCGCGGGTAAATCTGTACAGAGATGAGCGAGTATATCAAAACATAGATAAATTAAATAGGTAGATAAATGAATAAACATCCGATAAAGAAATCCTAGAAGGATTCAAATATTTGTGCTTGAAAATCGGCAATGGCACACAGCAACAGGGCGCGCACGAATTGAGTTGTCTCATCGGCACCCAACAGCCGATCTGTAGGGTCGAGTTTCCAAAGGTAGTGGGTCGATTATATCTCGGTCGGCCAATCAGTTGCTGCGTATTGAACAATGCTCACATCTTTATTGCATGTAACGGGATGCTAAACGTTCCAAATTGTGAATTAGTGTGAAAGAATAACAGTATCACAATATGATCGCACGAAAAAAAAGTGAATTACATATTAAGCAACCAAAACGGTGGTCTTGGTAGGGGATGAGGTTGAAGCCGGTCGAATAAAAACATCCAGATGACCAAAAATAATCAATTTTACATTTTTCTTGAATTTTCCTTCAATGTGCCTTGAGCATGTTGAATCTGGCGCATTAAAAGTAACCTGTATTATCATTATTATTAGAACTATAGGAGAATGATGATGATGACGATGATGATGATGATGACGATGATGATGATGATGATGATGATGACGATGATGATGATGATGATGATGATGATGATGATGTTAGTGATGATAAAGATAATGGTGATGGTGATGGTGATGATGATAATGGTGATGGTGATGAAGAAGAAAGTGGTATACAAAGTACCGTATGAAGAATGCGGAGAAAGTGCGGAATGACAATGATATAAGAAGAACGATTAGAATAAGAATAAGAAAGATATACATCATGAATAAAATAAGATACTAAAGAGAACAAAAATTGAGGAAGAAATCTTACTTTTTCCAGCAGTAGAGAAGCACGGTAAAGGTATGGATAGCAGCATCATGAAACAATCCTCGCTCTACAATGCCATGTTGACCGATGTCTATAATGTCTTCTGCGATCTCTTGTGGAACATTGATCTGAAAGGTGGAAGCAAGGAGATTTTGATTAATATCTAATTTAGACCATCTGATATAAGTTTATGTTAGGTCTCATTGTATTCATGTTTCCAAATATTATGTGATTTTGAATACTTTATTTCATGCTGATGATTCCATACCTTCTGTTCATTATAAATCTGAGGGGAAGAATGTGAGTGATTTTGATTATGTTTCTATAGCATGTCAAGATTTATCATGATAACTTTATCCCACACTTCTGCATCGATTCTCTTTTATCTCCGTTTTCGTCTAACAGTTTGGGAGGTCTGTGATTCGGAATAGTCGAGGGAAAAAAAATGACCATATTTTCCGCGAAAAGAATAATCTAAAAAGTAATTAAATAATGGATAAAAAAAAAATCAAACAAAAACGAATTAATACAGCACGAACTTTGACTTTCAACTCTAAAGTTTTGCCATAAACATCACTAGATCCGCGCATCTTCAGGAACGAATCCAGAATTCTGCCAAAAACGTGAGTTGCCGAATGCTTACAAGTAAAAATCAAAATTCTTCATTTACAGAAGATTGAAGTGGCCACCAATGGCTTGACAATCAACAAACGGACAAAGAGGGTTTTCACTAAAAGTCGAATGTCGAATACCTTTTTAGTTTGTTTTTTTCATTCTATGAATACTTAAACAAATATCTTTGCATAGCTTTATATCTTTTATTTTACATTGCATTGTTTTGTTTCGTTTCTGTCCAATGTATTATAATATGATTTGTGATTTGTGGAAAATGAACTTGAACCTGAACTTGAAAAAGATGGATTTGGGAGATGAGTGAAGCCATCCCCCTTCCCCTCCTCCTCTTCCCCGACCCTTTTCCAGATTCGCCTACCGTATTTGCTTGCAACTCGATATAAACTATTTCCGTAAAATAAAGCAGGTCTTGGACAATAGATCCGTGCGCCGTGTATTGAACTGTGCGAACATAACAATAACCAGCCGGTTCCGATTTCAATAACATTACAAAGGCGCATTGAATAGGTAGGTGTTCAACTTAATTTTACGGAAATAGTTGATAATACTCTCTGGCTTTACCTGAACCCGTGGCGGAACAAATGAATCGAGAAAGACATCTATGATGGCGTTGGCCTTTTTCTGCACATACTCTTCATCCTCGATCGTGTACGTGCCTGCCGCTGCAGCACGGGCTGCGTTATCTGCCAGTTGCTTGAATCTATACATTGAACAAAAGATGTCAACAAGCTTTTAGCCAAATAATATGGTGGCCTATAAGATAAATATCTAACAAATCCTTCTTTGAGAAAATTCGGCATTTCTAATCGATCCTTTGCCCGAGGAGATGTTCCGCTTTTGAAGTCATAATCCGTAATTTTACAGAAAAGCACGTTTTTGGCGTCATTGTTATTTTTTTCGGTTAATTTTTTAAAAGGAAAGACATAAAAAAAACATCATTTTTTTCAAAGGATATCATGAGATGATGTTCTTTGTGGGTCAATAGAAACTACGGAGCTCGACACTAAATACAATTTTGAACGTTAAAAGGTATATTTTCATTTCTTGGTGTCAACTTTTTACTGTTATTTCGTCTTGAAGTTTTTTTTTTCATTGCCTTGGATATTTAAATTTTTTCTTTTGCGCTTTTTTGTTTGTTTTGAACATAATTATCGCAAACATATAAGCTCAAAAACAAGTCAATTTCCATTCACATGCAGCTATATGTAATTCAAACACCGTTGTTGTCTAAAATAAACGATCGATATTACCTTTCGACTTCAGCCCAGAAGCAGAGGTCATTCTGAAGTTTGTCAACGATGACGATCTTACCACCAATAATGCGCTTGCTGATTACTCCCGTTATTTTCTGCTCTGTAGAATTGAAAGTTGTAAAAATATAACATAGAATTAAATCCAATTCGCTATGTCCAACATCTCAAACATAACGTAATACTCAATTATGCGCGTATCTTACTCACGTGGGCCGGTTGGAAAATCATAGCTACGTGCATGCCGAAGGGATCAGATTAGACGAATGATATTTTATGGATATGTTTGACAGATTCTACAAGGTCAATTCTAAATGGTTATGGTACATGAATCACTGTTTCTATTTTCAGTGGGTGCAACAGGACCACAACATTGTGCTGACGAAAGATTACAAATGACAGGAACGTCAGTTTATTCAATGAATGTGTTGAAAATAATGAGAAATTCCTATTAGCTATGATACTTGAATTATTATTTTCTATTTCAATTGGGTGCAACAATAACGCCGTATTATGTGCACGAAAGATTTTCAATTACCATGATTACCGTAGAGGATCCTGATCTTATGTAATGAACACATTCAAAATAATGAGAAAAAAATGACTAACGTACACATGCGGTTGTGAATTCAAGCAACATGGTCATGATCAGACGATGGTTAATCGGGGATGAGCATGTTTCATAGGTTTCTATTTTCATTGGGTGTGGCAATAACGCCAAAGATCCAATTATCCAGGGGCCAATTGCACGAAATTTTCTCAGCTAGCCTTTTGCTTGCTGAGACGTCTTAACTCCTTGCGCCGACCTCTTAGCGTTTCAACAAACGTTGATGTAGGGTGTCACAAAAGTTAAAAATATAGCCAATACCTATTTGTGTAATTTGCCCCAGAGTAATAAAGTCTTAGGCGTTTGTCAAAGACGTTTTTAAGTTTAAAAAAATGGGAGAATTTGAACATCAATATGCTTACTTTCTACTTCTCGTTGAACTTCTTTGCCGAGATAATCCTTGAAAAGTGATAGAAGCCAGGGCGTCATTAAACCTCGTCTAAACTGGCACACATTGGTGATAAAGATGTTCCACAGGTAATGCTGTTAATAGAGAAAGAAGCAGGTAAAGATTTTCACGATTTAGTTTGGAATGATTTGCCCCCTTTGGAGGAATGCAACTTCCGAAGCGTTAATATAAAAATGACCACATTGGGCCATGATCATCACCATGGCTTATATCATTACACCAATCATGCCAATATGTTGTTATTACTTTTATTATCATTGTCATAATCCTCATCATCTTCGTCGACAACACCATCAATATTACTTCCATCATTTTCTTTATCTATCTTTATTTGTTTTTATTTAAAGAGGATGTCCTTTCCGTTTCATAAAACTGCTTGACCAAGAAGCCCATCAATATTAACTAACATCTTCATCATCATCACTGTCGCCATAATCCCCTTTGCCAACACCTCATTACAATCAATATAATTTCAATATCACTATCATTTCACTAACCTTGGAAAAAAGTACAGCTGAAAATTTAAAGGATTCAATAATCATGATCATACATCCTTTGTGAATAATACAGAGAATGTAAAAGAGTTTTTGAAATCGCACCACAATTCATTATGACAAAGTTAATGACTTACCGTCCTACCCTCTTGTCCAAACTGAGCTTGTGCTGGTGCCTCGCTGCTCTCATCACCCGATTCTTCCGTGTACGACTCCTTGTACTCATCGTACCTAGAATTTCAAAAATAAAGACGATAACATGACATAAACTATTTCCGTAAAACTAAGTCGAACGCCAATTCAATGGTCCTTTGTAATGCTATTCAAATCGGAATCGGCTTGAGAGTGTCGTGTCCTCACAGATGAATACACGGCGTACAGATATATTATATATGACCCATTTTATTTTACCGAAATAGTGTATATCGTGTTCGATGATTATCGGGAACAAAATGATACTGATGGACAATAAAGCAAACTGCTAAATTCATTCACCGAAATAACTATCTTTGACTCGAGTTCGTAGCAGATCCACTCCACTAGGGAAAGTCGGCTGGTAACAACAGCTTATAGTGTTCGCCGCCATTTGCCTTGCGGAGGCACTCTCTCTCTGACAAGAATAAAAAAACTCATTTACTTTCCCTTTGTTCTGATCGATGCTAGCACCATGGTCTGAGGTGTGAAGTTTTTTTTTTCAATTTTAGGAATGTCTGTTTTGCGCGTTGGTGCTTATTTTATTTGATAAGTTTAATTGTTTTAATCAAATAAATGGCCCTACCATTTTTCCTCCATGCTCTTGGCAACACAGGTCTGAGCAGACATCAGCATTTGGGGCGTAACTTTTTCCATGTTTGGAATGTCAGCAATGATCTCGGCCTCTGTGTTAAGATCAGCACCTATGGTAGGGATAAAAAATCGAAGTAGCACGCGAATCTATTACTGAGGTATTGACTCTGATGAAAAGTGTCAAACAAGATTATTTTTTCATCAAGTTGATGAAAGGATTTTTAAATATATAAGTGGCAAATTATCTTAAAACACTTATGTGTGACCATATTATTATCTATAAAACTAACAATATCTGAAAAATATACACGTATGCCGAAGCTCTCAGCAGAGGTTATCCGTGCATGGCCTGTTGCTGCCAACATGGTTGGAATCACAATAAAATTCCGTTGATTCAGCCGGTGCAATGTTAATTATTCTAAACTTTTTGTCAAAACAGAAATCATCTTTATTTTGGGAGTTCATCGGTCCTGAATATTTCTATTTTAAAAAGGGGAACGACAAATTGAGATGAAACTGAAAGGACATCGTACAAAGAAAAGGGAATAAAGAAAGGACTCTGCTTTTGAAACTAAAGACTATTCTAAATATTTTCACCATCGTATTGAGAATCGAATTTCCTCTCTGTCCTTAATTGTTTCTCACCAAAGTTTGTCGACTTATTGAAATACTTCTTAACGACGGCTGCGGCCTTGGCCTGGCGGACCTTCGGATCCCGGACGTTCCCCATGCGGAGCTGCTCCACCGACTGCCAGAAGGAGAGCGGGAGCTCGTTGCCCACCTCCACCTGGAGGTACCGGCGGAAGAACTCGAAGTGGCTCTGGTCGTGAAGAACTTCCATGAAACTCCTGCATTGCAAAGGGTAGAAAATTTGAGCTTGATTGAAAATTCGTTTTTAAAGGCCGACTTAAAACCTGCGTCGACACAACGTTTTTTCCTTATCAAAGGATACTCGATCCAGGGCGGTGTTTCACCAAGATAAGAAAGACTTTAAGAACGACTTTAAGTTCGACTGGTATCAGTTCTTGCGCTGAAACAGCGCCATGGAAGCATTAAGACGCAGGAAATACGGTGGACTGACGTTTCGACGTACGAACGCCAGTCCGCCGTCTGATCAGTGTATACTGTGCGCTTGAGGAGCGTTTCAAATTTTCACAGACGCTGGACGGACGCAGGATAAACACGCAAAGGTTCGCCTTTACATTCGGCACTTGCTCTACTTGGTCATTTCAAGAAAAATGGGGTTTGGCCTCATCCACTGCTGGATACATTTCTCGGTCAATCATTTGATTGACAAGTGATTGAAACATTTCATTCTCTTAATTAGGTACGAAAATATTAAAAACGGACAACAAAATTATACGTTATATGACGTATTGAAACATTCGATCGGACACGGAAAACAAATGTTTGATCCGTTTAGGTCCTATACAGCTAGAAGAGGCATTTTTTGTATCCAACATATCTAAGAAATTGAAAAAGACCGCAATAAGGAATTCACATCTATCCTCATGTCTGCATTATCGAGGGGTGGTTCCATGTTTTGTCAAGATGGACCGCTGATCAACTAAGAAGCCAAAAACAGAGGGGCCGCTACTTTAAAAATTGAAGGGATTTTAAGTCGTTTCGCTCCTTTTTTATTTTCTTTATTACTCTGCCTGTTTACGTACCTGGGTCGTGATGGCCGATGGATAGTTTTCCCGCCCTTTCGAATGGCACGACAGACTCCCGTTTTGGCGGCCTCCTGATCCCTCTCGGCAGTGCGCGGGGAGTCGTACCCATGACTGCTCCTCTTGGCACGGGAATGAGCCCCGGCCTGATTTCGGGGGTCCTCACGACTGAGCTTGTCACTCTCTCGCGGGGGAGGGCTTTTGATCTTGCCTGTAGGGGTTGGGAGAGAAAATCTGGATTACCTCCTTTCTGTGGAAATCTAGAACTAACGCCATGAAATACCATTACTCCTCCATACTAAGCATAAAATTATCTCCATAGACATTTCGAATGTATCTTTGTTTTTGCAAAAATGTCAGAATATTTTTGGATATCCCCCCCCCCAAAAAAAAACCCAAGTTGTAGATTATATTCTAAAATTGTGCTCGTTTTCTTCCTGTAAAATTATTGAGACCGAGTTTTAACAATATTTTCTGAAAGGTAAAGTAAATAAGTCACAACTAAACTACGTCTTTGACTATTTTTAACAACTTTTCTTTCACTCAAATCTTTTCATTATTAGAATATGTCGAACTTAATTTGTTGAACAATAGAATTCATCTAAAAATCAATTTATTACGTTTTCTTAGGACGATCATGTTCTTTCTGCGCAGACTCCCCTCATCATCAGATTCTTCATCCGGGTCACTGGGGTCACTGAGGTCATCGTCTGTCACACCTAATATTGGAGAAAAATTGAATTTCAAATTAGTTGGAACAAGTCAAGACAACCAAAACGGCGGTTTATACAAATCTGGTAACATCTCTGTTGCTACCTTTTGTTTCATTAAACTTCCTTTCCATAATACAATGCTTTGTGGGAAGCTCTTGTTCTTACACAATAGCCGGTCACCCTCCCCGCCCCTAAAAACAACAACCTTGTGCAAAACCAAACCGTTTGTAAGCGCTATTGTGCTTATTTTATTTTGGAGGTGTCATTCAATGATTTGAGGCAAATTATCATCCTGATATCGATATTTACATTATGTGAGCACATTTGTCTGCATTAAAAGTAAAACGAAATTATTATTTGTATACACTGATGAAAGAAAAAAAGAATTTCAAAACCATTCCAGCGTATCACGGAATGATCGATCTTTTCTCCGAATTCAGATATGCCAAACGTTCTGAAATATGCATGAGGTCAAATTAAAAAAGTGTATATAGTAACAGCTAAACAAAAAGGAGAGCAAACATTGCAACAATAGCCAAATTCTCAACATTTCACTTATAATTAAAGCGATAAATTCAAATGGAAATACACCTCATGTCTATTCCAGAGCGGTTGGCATCTCTGCAAATAGCCAAGAAAATGCATCCATTCAAAGTTTGGTGTGGTAATACAGTTAAACTGAAAGTAATACTTACCAGCTAGAGGTGATCCCGAACAGATCTTGACAGCTCTGATCATCCTGTAGGGCGCCACCGAGTTCGTCATGTCAACACGTTCTTGCGGCTTCCCCGTCGACGATCCATCTAAACCTTACTTGGAACTCGTCTTTCGTGCATCGGCAAGCACCTGACTGAGGGTCCTGGGGGCTGCTGGTTTCTCGGGAGCGTCCTGGGGTGGGGTTGGCTTTAGCGTGCGGTTGGTCATCATGTTGAGGGTCGGGCTTGTGTACAGGGGATAGGCCCGCTGCTGAGCATTCTTCCGCTCACTCTGTGTTGTCGAAAAAATTGTTTTCCAATAGACAAGAATTACAAATTATCAGAAAATATGGCTAAAAGAGCTCTTCAAAATTAGATTTGCATGTCATTTATCAACATCATTCTATTCCATGGGCTGAAATATTAAAAAATATAATATTTGTTAATGAACCGTTTTTCCAACTTCAGAATAAAAATGTCATTGCATTGACATTATTTTCGACACGCATGAGTTACCACAATGAAATTATACCATTGCACCCGATGATGATTTGGTATTTTTATCCAAGTGGATACATTGTCACATAAATAAAACACATTATCGCGTTGATTAGGACAAAAATCATAGCATGAGAATAAAAAAAAACATAAATAGGCATAAGATACACAAACATGGCAAGATTAAATATTTTATCATAATTTATTTGTGGCACGTCCCTGGTGCTATCATACAAAATAATCAGTAGGAGATCAGGGTTAACGGGGCAAAAAACGGCCACGATATCATCCAATTTATGGCGCGACTGACCTATTTTAAAATTCTGCTCATACAAGAACATTAGTTTCGACGGTACTTTTGACCTCCCTGGTCGCCTCCATATTAATGTTCCTTATTTTCCATTTTTCTCATTTGTTCGTCAAACTATCGGCATTGACCAATCGCCACATCCCTACTCTTGAGAAATCATTGATCTGCATATATCTTCTTCCCACGTTTATCTATCTAGCGCCTCTCCCCCACCAACCCTTACCCCTACCCATTTTCCGCCCCTTCCCTAATGCCCCCTGCTGGCTACCTCTCACCTCTACTTACCGTTCTACTAATGAAGCTATCCACATCATGCTTCTGGAAGACTGCCCAGACGTCCCGCAGAGCCTCGCACGCAAGGTTCTGAGCGTGCAGGAGAAGTTCGTCACCGCTATTGGCGCCAAGTTGAGATTTTAACTCTGCCGTGAGCAGATGACCGATGTGAACCTTCCGATCAGCTGTCAATCAAGACAAAATTATGATTTTTTTTTCTTCATAATTTAGGTAAGTTCCTGGACAAACATGACTTTCAAGATTTCCAGGGTCCAACAGGGCATGCACTCAGAAGGTTATGTAAGAGGAAAATGAAAAAATATTGAGAAATTACGCTTCTAAATGGAGTACGCTCCGACTTCTTCCTGATGGAAAATTAATTGGTCTCTTTCGGGTCATTGCATATTTTTCTTCAATTTTTTTCCATGTTTGGTCTTTTGTATATATGTCAATGCCTCTATTTTCTCTGACCCTTGTTCTAAGTTACGCGGTTTCTTCTAAATAAATTTGTTTATCATTGTAAAGGAAATCGTTTACACAAATTCAGTATGGAGCATCACACCTCGATCACAAATTGCAGTTTGGTTTGTTCTGATTCAGCTAATTGTTGGACTTGCCAATGAATCTAAGGGGGGGGGGGGGCTGCTGAATCCGGCAACATTAATAGAACAAACTAGTCTTTCTTGTCCGCTTCAAAGTTCATTGAATGCATTGTTACGATTTCAAACTCACATTTTAAAAAGTGAGAGTACTTAAATGGTTTTGTTGAACAAGTACAAAAAGTCCCAATATGTTAACACTTCAGTGGACATCCTTTCAAATGTCTGCCACTTCTGTACGTTTCAATAAAAATGTGGTGTTTTCGTGCAATAGAAGCATTGGGTCGCCGTCACTTAATGAGAACACGGCGGATTCCTTGCAATAGGAACACATAATTAAGTCATTTAAAACTCACCATCTGACTGAAGGAAGCTAGAGATGATTCCTCCAGCGAGTCTTTGCCTTTGCAGATCTTGTTTGGCCCCAGCTACTTGGTTTCCAGCTTCAAGGTACTCCTGGGCGGCGTGCCAGAACCTCATATACCGCTGTTCTTTTGTGTAGTTGTACCGCACGAGGAACTTCATCCAAGGGCATCCTGCAAACCTATCTGACAAGACAGCACTCACAAGAAGCCTGTTCTTGCTGCGGAAGTCGGCCTCTCCGAGATTATATCCAGAGAACCGCGGCTTGGTGATGTCCAGGGTGTACGGCCGTTGGGGTCTGATGGCAGGGAGAGTCTCCGTGCGACGCGGGAGAAAGCTCTCCATGAGCTCCATCCCTTCGTCGATGACTTCAAGAGCCTCTGGAAGATTGCAGACGAGCATCAGCCGTCTGTCATCCTCATGGAGTTTATCCTCAAAAGGGAGTTGGGAATACGTCATTATGACTCCTTGTCGATTGGTCATCAGGCTCTTTTCGATGTTGCTTGTTAGATGTTGCTCTTCGTCTTTCTTACTCAGTGATATCGCGTGCAGTCGCTCAAGTTTCTGGTAAGCCGATCGATTGATGCTAGCCAATGGAGCTACTGTTCCTCTTCTTCTCATTGCCAGCTTTTTAAGAGTGCTGACAATCGCGTCCTCCCCTTGGAGGTTTCCCAAATTAGGAACATCACTTTCACTTGAGGCTTCCTGCTTTTGTTGTTTTGCTTTCTTTCTTTTCATGGCTCGTATCTGCTTAAACCGTTCCTTCTTCCTTTTCTCACGCTCTTTCTGAATAGCACGGAGCGCAATGAGATCAGCTTCGAGCTTGATGTTGTTATCTGACTCACTTTGAGACTCATTCTGTTTGTCGGCTACTTTGGTTCCTTCACTCTTGTCTTTGTCCTTGCTAGCAAACATGGAGAAATCCCCTAAACGGAATTCGACTGACTGTGACCTTGGCCGCTTCGCCCCCGGAGCCTTGGGCACTGGGCGAGGAGCGCCACCCGCTACAGACGCCCGACGCTTCGAGACCGTAATCAGTGAGCCTGACGACACTGAGGAATGTCCAACAGAAGTAGAACTTGAATCTCTGCTTGATGATTTAGAGGCGACATCAGAATTTCTCCGATACTTGTTTAAATCAGCGATGGTGCCGCGATGTCTAGCCTCATCTTTTCCTTCGGATTTCTCCAGCTTCTGATCATCCTTCTCTTCAGACTCGACAAGGGTTTTGCTTGTAGTTTCGGTTGCGTCCGTTCCATCGGTCTCAGATTCCTCTGTGGAAATCGTAAGCGTCATGGCTTTGTCGAGCTTAGAACCAAGTGCTGGCTTTGGGGATTCCTTTTGACCGTTGGCCGATTCATCACTACTGCTAGATGACGACTCATCCGTGGTTTCATTTGCTTCGCCATCCGCCTTCGAAGAGCCTCGCCGTGCAGATCCGCGTCTGGAAGAACTTCTCCTGGCTGAACCTCTCCTAGACCTTCGTCCAGAGGTTGACCTCTGTTCAGATGCTGGTCTTGGAGTGATGGCGCCCTCTTCTGACATTGCGCTCTTTTGCGGGGATGCACTGGCGCTACGGCATGCTGAGGACCGGCGGGATGAGCGTTTGGAAACCTTGGACGTCTTCCCGCTGGTATCAGGAATATCCATCTGGGAGTCTGCATAGTAAAGAAACGTCAAACAAATGTTAAATTAAACAACGTGGGTACAATTGTATGAGAAAATGTACTGTATGTCTTAATTCGGAATGTAAAACATTTCGAGTTACGTATCTTAGGACAATTATTATTCTGGTTAAGATGATAAGCAATGTTCTAGTCAAAATATTGATAACACAGCGCCAGTTTTATGTTAGCTTCCCCCACACAGACATCTATCAGGGAGTTTTATCCTCCTAACTTTATTCTCCTTTTCTTTATTATTTTTTTACGGGCCGTCCATCTCCTCAGCCCCGGGAAACGCCCCTGTTAATATTCTGGTTTACCCACCTTGTGCCGAATGAAACTTTTTTTATTCCAAACATTGCACACAAGCTAGTTGCAGGTTCTCGATCCAAACACAATCTGTGTTAACACTGGTGTTGAGATTAACTGGAAGTCCGTACATTGGGAAGGGGTCTTTATGCGTTCGGTATGCGTAAAATGTAATTGCTCGACGATTTGACACAAAATAACTTACCCTCTTTGTCCGCCTGATCACTATCGCTCTGACCATCACAAGGAGAACTAAAGACGATTGATTCCGTCGCGCTTGGAGATCTCTTGACCGGTGATGAGCTGCGACTCCGTTGGTAGCTCAAACTCTCCTCCGATATCGCCGGAAGCGGGAACTCGTCCGTCAACCAATCGTGCCCTTTCGACTTCATCTCTCCCTCGGCATCCTCCTCAGTCTCGGCGGATCCGACCCGGACCTCTCCGGTGTCTTCCACCTTCAGCAGCGTGGAGAGCTCCGATCGTCGGACCTCGTTGGAGCTGAACATAGACATGAGGTTTCCGACACTCTGCTTCAGAAGGTGCAGCTTGCGGATACCGTGGTGCGAGCGGACCTCGGTGGCCTTTGCGTCGCTGTCACTGGACTCGTCGCCCGCCGAGATGTCGGATAAGCTTCGAACCTTGATGGCATAGCAGTTCGGTTGGAACACCCTGAAGATGGCCGTCTGGGGGAACTTGGAGAATCGTTGCTTACAGTGGATCAGGTAGCGGGGCACCCAATAATTCTGTAAAGGGTTATCATTGATGCATTGTAAATTCCTAATTTTGATATACACTTCTTGAATATCACAAAGCTTTAATTTAGCCGGAAAGGCATAACTGTACTGCTGTATGTTTCATTAAACATTCTCGCTGGATTATGTATTCAGTGCAGCTTTAAGTATTATTGCAGTTTTATTATATATATTATATTATCAATGGGATATTTCATCCAAAATGGCACCCCTAACAAAAGAAACTATTATCACAAAACATGGTCCATCTAAAAAGCAGATGGGCAGCCGTAATAGATAAGAAAATACACAAGGCTCAAGATATCTAATACATGTTATTACCTTTTGCTTTCACCCGTATTAGTTTTCTTATTGGATACGGCAAACAAATTTGACTGCTGTTTAATGCAATGTCTGTCCAATGTCTGTCCAGGACGCTCCATAAACTTAAAAAAAGCGAAGACGATTGACCGACGTCAAAAGCGTTCGTCTAATGTTCGACGTACGCATGCGTCAGCGTCAGCTAAGTATCGTGAATGATGGGCAGACGTTGGGTATTAATGCAAAGTTTTGAGTCGGCCTTGACAAGGCAGGGTATGCAAAACGATTGGCAGTTCTACAATACATTTTGTACAGGTTGACGTTTCTCCATGAGGAAGACTTTAATGGAGTGTTGCTCAAAATCAACTGCAAATCAACTGCAACTTTGCCAGTTGTAACGCGCATTTTCATTCGCGCACGGTATGCGCATTTAACATGACGCGCATGAAACAATGATTTTGATTGGCGCGTTCCAATCAACTGCAACTTGCGATTAATTGCAACTTTTGAGCAACACCTCCTAAGAACGATCTGGAAAACGACTGGTATTAGTTCTTGAGGTGAAAGCTGTAATATCACCAATATATGTACAAGAACGGATACCAGTCATTCTTAAAGTCTTTCCTATCTTGGCGGGGTTTTTTTTTTATAGTTGATGTAAGATTCACTAGCATGAAGGGATTTGAGGATAAAACCCTGGATGGCGAGACATGTATCACGGGAAACTCTGCAGTTTCTCCAAAATAAGAAAGACTTGAAAAACGATTTGAAGAACAACTGGTATCAGTTCTTGATCTGTATACGTGTAACACTATCCATCATTATACACAAGAACAGATATCAGTCATTCTAAAAATCGTTCTTAAAGTCTGTATCATCTTGCTGAAACACCGCCTCGGATCAAGTTCCAGTTGATTTTAGAATCACATAAGCCCCGGTCACATAGGGCCCCGGAAGCAACACGATTCAATACGACCCATTGTTTGCAGCCAGCCAACTGTAAACTGACAAAGAGTCGTGTTAAATCGTGTTGCTTCCGGGGCCCTATGTGACGGGGTCTAACCTGTAGGGATTTGAGGATGAAGCCCTGGATGGCGAGGCATGTATCACGAGTAACTCTCTGTAGTGAGCTGGCATCGGTAGTCTCAGTGTCCGTAGAACTACTCATGCTTGATTCTATGAATAAAACCATGGTAACCATTATCAGGATTATGAAAATAAATGATAATTCATTTGGGTATTCAAAGTAAAACAAAATTTGTATATATTCGTAGTTTTTAATTTATTTAAAAATTTACACATATACGATGACGTTATCAATTATATTTAAAATCTCGGTTTCGTTTGGATATTTTTTTAAGAATATAAGATCATATTTGCGTATTTTCCGATTCAATGATAAATGCAATGAGGAGATTACCATTAATTTTTCATTTTAACAATAAAAGTTTATCATGTTAAGATATGTAAAGAAGAAAAGACGGCAAAAACTCATTCAAGTCTTGAAAAATATTTACAAAAAGATTTGCAAACGATCCTATCTTTTTCATACGGAAGATTTAATGATTATGTTTGCATTATGTTTGAGTTAAACAGCAGGTGGGATATCGTTTGCGAGTTTTGAAATGAAGCTTTACAATTTTTTTATATTATCCAACTAACTTTTGGTTAGTGTGTTGACGAAACTTACGGTATAATTGGAGCGCAGAAATCTGAGCATCCTGTGGTAGTTTAACATTGCGGCTTTTGAAATACTTAGTTTCCATCTTGCGGTAGAACAACGCCCATTTCTCTTCCCCCTGATTCGCTGCTCTTCGGAACTTTTCCGTGTCCAACCAAAACTGTACTGAGTTTTCTCCTACGGTCTTTGAGATGAAGCAGCGAAATCTGCGCATGCCCGATGCGCGCATCAACCAGCGCGTCATCAGACAGTGGTCTTGCATTTTCTCCTTTGAACCTGGGCAGATGAAGAGAGGATCATCGGAGGAAATTTTAAAGCAAAGTTTAATTAATTTATTTTTTAATTAAGGGAAGGATTTTTTTTATTTTTTTTTATAATTGCTTGCCAGTTGGTCTTCAAGTAGCAAGAATAAGAATAATTTTTAATGTAGTCCTACGGTATTCCATCAGTAATGTTTAGGCTAATATAGTGATAAAGAATTTATGAGAAATAGGGCAAAGAGAAAGAAATAAAATTTTATTTCTCATGTTTATAATTCACCGATTAAAAAAGGAAAATCAAGCCAAGAAATAGTCAAATCAAGAAATAGAATAAGAAAAAGTTAGCTAAATACATATTGGAATACGGTGAAAGGTGGGGAAGGTGCAACAAATGCAATGTGGATTCGATATTTTGAAAAAGATTTTGTCCAAAATAAAGATACATGAATAGGCGCGAAGATATTAAAATGCACACTGGAGACAGCGGAAGAGTAATTTAAGTTTGGAATATTGCATATTAAACGATTATGTGAAAATTATGATGCCTTTGCTTTATTGATTATCATGATTATGGCTCATTTTCACAAGTTTCTATAATTTCTAACTTATTTAGTTAACGTTAATACATACTTGTGGAGTCTGCTCCATAGTTGAACACAAGATGAAGCTGACTCTTTTGTAGTTGCTTGCATAGTAAATATTCGAAGTAAAGGTCGCTTTTGAAGAAGAATGGAGCTCGTTTGGTACGCACCCATCGCATCAACTTGATTCTATCTACACGCTTCAAGAAATGAAAAAAGTGGCGATGAAAATAATTGAATCTAAATAAATTTCTTTGAATTAATATGTAATTCGTAAAAAAGTACTATCATAAATATTATTCTTTGTATAGAAGCATAACTTTAGTAGCATTGAGAAAGAAATAGAAAGGATTCTTTATTGTGTCAACAGATTATTGATCATTTGAGCTTATCCAAGTTTTTATTTAAATTTTTATTACAGGGGTATACGGTATATTTTTCAGGAAGGCAGTAGCATGGCAAGCCCTGAACAAAATGAGTACCATTTGGAAATCAGAACTGTCTTGAAGAACCAAGATCGGCTTCTTCATTGCAACCGTGGAGACCATCCTGCTGTATGGTTGCGAGGCATGGACATTAACACCAAGTTTGGAGAAATCACTAAATGGTTGCTATACAAGAATGCTGAGGACAGTGTTGAACATCAACTGGAAGCAACATATGCCATATANAGAACAACGCCCATTTCTCTTCCCCCTGATTCGCTGCTCTTCGGAACTTTTCCGTGTCCAGCCAAAACTGTACTGAGTTTTCTCCTACGGTCTTTGAGATGAAGCAGCGAAATCTGCGCATGCCCGATGCGCGCATCAACCAGCGCGTCATCAGACAGTGGTCTTGCATCTTTTCCTTTGAACCTGGACAGAAGAAGAGAGGAGAAACGGAAGGTATTTTCAAAACATTTTTTTAATGAAGTTCAGCAAAAAAATAAAAAATAAAAGGGATATCAAAGAAAATGTATACTCTCCATATACTGCTCTTCAATTAGAAAATATAAGATTCGATTTTTATGTTATTTTTGACCGCTTTAGACTGATTAAAAAATCTTCCTTTTTTAACGGCAAAATCCCGAAATAACATTTTTTTTATGTTTTTAATTCAACAATCTAAAAAAGACCAAAAAATAAACAACAAATAAGAAATAAGAAGCAAAAGTACATGAATTATCACTACAAATATCAAAATGCTTTATCGCGACTACGTAAAAATAATGTACGTTTTAAGTAAATGCTTTTATGCAATTCTTATTGTTATAATTACTTTTCGCTGAATCGTGGCCCATTAAAGTTGTCATTTTTTTTAAATTTCATCTTCATCACGTTCTAATCTTTAAATTCCATAGTAGACCTTTATACGTACTTGTGGCATCTGGTCCATAGTTGAACACAAGATGAAGCTGACTCTTTTGTAGTTGCTCGCATAGTAAATATTCGAAGTAAAGATCGCTTTTGAAGAAGAATTGAGCTCGTTTGGTACAGACCTATCTGTTTTGCGTTTCTTTATGGCTCAGTGAATTTGTCAAAACGTCAAATTTTGTTTTCCATAAGTCTCTAATTTCTAACTTCAAAGTTAACATTTATACGTACTTGTGGCGTCTGCTCCATAGTTGAACACAAGATGAAGCTGACTCTTTTGTAGTTGCTTGCATAATAGATACTCGAAGTAAAGATCGCTTTTGAAGAAGAATGGAGCTCGTTTGGTACGCACCCATCGCATCAACTTGATTCTATCTACACGCTTTATGAGATGAAAAGAATGGCGACAAAAACACATCAGTCTAAACACATATCTTTTAACTATTATGTAATTTTTTTATTAAAGGGTTCTATCTAAGATGTTATTCGTTGTATATAAGTATACCGTAATGTTAATAGTATATGAAAAAAAAAATAGACTAGAATGCATTCTTGATTTTTGTCAACTAATTATAGATTTATTGAGCGTGTACAAGATGTTATTTTAATTTGAATCATTAAGGTATATAGTAAATTTTAATGCCACACCATAATTATATAATCGTCACGATCGTCGTTCTTAAAAGAAAAGTAAACCTATAACTAATGGAAAAAGAGGCTTAAACGATTACTTACATATTGGTTTCTCTTCAAAGGCGGGTCAAGATCAAAGCTTTGGTCGGAAAATTTAAAAAGAAGTCTCTGAGAAAATACCTGAAACAGAGAAAAAGAACGGGGTTGCCAAGGCGGCTACTGTAAATGACGGTCTTATTGAAGAATTTCCCATCTCAATATATATATATATATATTTAAAAATATATAATAATTATGCATGTTGCATAAATGGGAAGGACATATAAATGAAATTTGACAGAAATAATTTTGTTACTAATTTGTGAGTGACGTTGATGTAGACGCTTACGGCCAAAATGTTTCAACAAAATCATTATATGGACATAATTTTTATAAGATGTAGGGACCAAATCATGCTTTCCAAAGAAAAGCATGCATTCCAAAGAAAAGCATGCATTCCAAAGGTGCATTCCAACAGTTATCAATCCCACCCTCTCAACCCTTCTTGTAGATCCCCTCCCGTATTTCTGCTTGGTATTTTCGTTATAATATCACTTGTATTTTTAACATTGTAACGGAAATTTATTCAAACATCATCGACATATACTGTCAACATTATGTTAATATTACATTCATATACATTAAATCATGTTACGCAAATTACACAAAATTAAAAAAAGAAAAAGAAGTTTAGCAATATGGTTTGATTACAATTGAATGATTGCAGTTACCGTAATTGAGGTAAAGATTTGGCATCAAAATACATATTCATTTCGTAAACGTTTTAAAACTCCCCTCGTTTATTTATTATTGAATAGATGAATTTACTGAAATTAACAATTATTGTATTCAAAATACATGTTGAATTAATTTAGAGCCTAGCTCTGGACTTTCTTTTAATAGACTTAAGCCTCGTTTTCAATCAGGGGCCAGTCACACGAAATGATCGTCTAGCTATCATCTACTTGCTAAAGAAATCTTGTGTCCCGCTCTTAAAGGTCCACTATTATGAAAATACAAGTTGATCTGTATTGATGTATTATACCATTACCAATACCCTATTCACTGAAAGAGAGTCCAAATGTGTTTCATATATCTTATAATATTTTTCTTCATTTTTATGTTGGCTTAGTTGGGAACGCCCCTAAAAATGTTTTTCAAATGTCAATCATGTTGTGACATCACAAGAGTCAAGTTTGTTCACCTTTCTAAATCATGTTTCAGAGCTGGTTCTGTAAATAACGAAAGGAAATATGTAGATCAATGCAGGGATTTCAATTCAGATTGCCCATGAAAGGGAATTGGAATGCGCAATCACCTGAATTGAAATACCTGCATTGATCCACATATATCCTTTTGTTATTTACATAACCAGCTCTGAAACATGATCTAGAAAGGTGAACAAACTTGACTCTTGTGATGTCACAACAGGATTGACATTTGACAGAAATTTGTAGGGGCGTTTCCAACTAAGCCAACATAAAAATGAAGAAAAAATATAATAAAATATATGAAACACATTTGGGCCCTCTTTCCTTAAAAAGAGTATTGATAATGGTATAATACATCAATACAGATAAACTTGTATTTTCATATTAGTGGACCTTTAACATGCTTAATATGAACGTACTTGTATCAACGTTTTGATGTTAAGTGGGGGTAGCACAAGAACTTTACACGTCTTAGAAATAGGAGAATAGCTAGATGGGACCATTCCGTGCAGTCGCCCCCTATATACATTTTACAGCGTTTACTTACCGGGAGTGAGAGAAAGACGTTGAAGTAATCGACGAAGGTTTTATCACAAAGCAGGCGGGCAAATTCTGCTTCTGATGGGATCTCCCCTGCAAGATGAAAAAACGAGCAAAGAAAATATACCCATCTCTTTATTGAATTGGATTGAATTGAATTGAATTGAATTTATTGGTGTCTATATCACACTACATATAATTCATATGAAAATATCATCAGACAAACTAATAATACATGTAATAATAATTATATCATACATGGGTATAAAACACAGATTAAACTAAGTGGAATATAGAAGGGCTATCTTCTTCCTCTTCGTTTTCGTCACGTTCTTCTTCTTCTTTTTCTTCTTTCCTTTCTTTGTTTTCTGTTCTTCCATATAGTGATGATATTACTAATAATAATCATATTATTACTATTAATTATAAATAATAATAATGATAATAATAATAATGATACTAATAATGATTATAATAATAATGATAATAATAATGATAATAATAATAATAATAGTAATAATTTTAATAAGAAAAATCATTATTATTGTTATTATTGTTATCATTATTAATATTACTATTATTATCATAATCATTATTATTATCATCATCATTTTTATGAAAAGTCTACTATGAATGTAGCTAGGAACAAAAAAGAGATATGATTAATTAAACATAAATCGTATCTCTATGGAAAACGTTTTGTCACAGACTTTAGGATTAACATCTATCTTATAACGTTATATGATATACGATTGATATGAATCGTTAGTTTAATTGTATTTTTTATTTGTTTACGTTAAAGGCATAAGAGCTAATATTGGAAGACAAAGTAGCATGACATACCCCTTGGAATTATTTCACTCCTATCCGTCTCCATTTTTATTCATTCTAATGTTGAAATGGGAGAGAAGATTGAAAAGAAGAGAAATTTCACATCCGAGCCTGCTCCATAATTCCGATTGTTCATGTTATTGGTAATGGAAAATTTGTTTGGAGCTCGTATCTATGAATGTTCCGTGATCTGCGCAGAACAATGAGCTTTACGCGCAACCATTATGACGCGAAATACGTCATAAACAAACTGGGAATACTGTTATAATCACTGCGCGCAGGCGGGATTGAGGTTTTTCAAAAATGTATTTCGAGCCTGGGCCAGAAACCTTGAATAATTAATGTGATGTACCCTTCCAGTGCCTACTCACCCAAAAGGATTGAAGTAAAATGACAATTTACTCATATAGGAGC